>CBMN010035259.1:0-13408 GCA_000582825.1 Hordeum pubiflorum | reverse complement strand
TGGCATTTTGGGAGGCTTGACAGACAAGTGGTAGGAATCGAGACATAACAGTAACAACGAGACAACTAGTATAGGAAAGTTAGTAACTGTATCCAAGGTAATGATCATCTTGCCTTGTGTTTCTTCAGTGGGATAACAAGCTTGCTCCTCGTAAGCATTCNNNACAGGTTCCTCGAACTCAGACTCGTTACCCAGTACTACCCACAAGAAAGAACAAGCATCCAATAAACACACAACCATTGAAAAATGCACAAACAAGAATGATCCATTACCATTTAATATATTTAATATGGCAATCCTACACTAGTCATATTAAATGAAGCCTTGATCCATGGCATGGATCAAGCACACTACATATGCAAAGTTATTGGTTTTTAACATTCTGGACAGAACATCAATATTAATTATTTTTACATGCATGAATATGTAAAAATGGATTATATACATGAAATCGATGCAAATTCACATAAAGATCATCGCAATCGGAGTTACGGTTCTCTCGGAACACTCATGACAAGATATAGAAGGAAACGACGATAGATCTGGACACGAGGAAGGACAGAGGAAAAATCTTGGCATCCCAAGCATGCCACTAGATAGGATATGGAATTTGAGATGGAAAGGATATAAAGTTCATGAAAAAATGCATAGAACTCACGTAGTGATCAAAACAATAATGCAATGCAATCTGCCACAAGCAGCACCATCGCACTTTGAAACCATCAAAACAGCAAGCTACAGGAATCTAAAATGATCATCTATGACATGTGGTTGTAGTATGTTTAATGGACAACATTTCATCTAAAAGGTTCAGATTTATTAGATGCATGGATCCATTGGAAATTAGCTTACAATATGCCAAGATGATTGTATAGATTGTGACTTAGTGAAAATCACAGATTATCACACAACAGAGTTAACAATATGGCAGTTTCATGCCAAGATTTAAATATTCTACATGACTTATCATGGCATGAAAATGCACAGCATTGTAGTAGACAACATGGACTACAATTCATCCAACATGAGCATATTCATAGGAATCACAGATCCATGGCATTCATCAAGACAAAATGCAATGTTGATATAACAGTTTCAGACTTAGTGAAATTTAGATAGATAAAAATCAACAACATTGACATGGCATTTTTACATGATGAAAATAGTGGCTGAACATGGATTTCATGGCATGGCAAAAATACCAGTAGCAAGTATATGTGAAAATGCTCCTAACTCATGTTCAAAGTTTATTCACATGGTGCATGGATTAAATCACACAAAATTCACAAAATGCAACATCATGTTAAAATGACATATAACAAAACTTGCTCACAATGCAAAACTAATGCCATAGATGGATTCATTGGATTTTTCTACCCCATTTTCATGTATAGTATGCATATGTTTGTATGATGAAAATGTCACAATCTAGTCAAACACAAAACTGCCTAAAATGGATTTAATAGAAATGCTAGAAATGGAAATATGCCAAATATGGAATGTACAGAAATGGAATATGCCCGAATTGGAATGTCCATAAAGGGAATAAAATAACATAAGAGGGAAATGCTATGCACATGGGGGAGCCTAGCCACTAAGGCTTACAAGTGGGTCTAGGGTCCACAAAGAGAGAGAAAATGCTACAAAGTCGATGGCAGGTGGGGCCACCCTGTCAGTGACACATTTTAAACCAAAAATGGGTGGAATAATATGCGCGCCGCGAGGGATCGAACTCGGGCCGCACGGTTGGAGCTGGTTCGGTCGGACCAGTTCGACTGGCTCGACGGTTTGGCTAGAAAGGGGTTTGGTTGGGTTTGACTTAGCCCCTCTCGGTCACATGGCCCACTTGTCAGCGACCGAAGAAACAAAGGAAGCATGGGAATAAATGGTGGTGAGGCAGGGACGGCAGGGTCACGCCGGAGCTGCTCCGGTGACCCAAAAGCGCGGCAGAGCTACGAAATCGATTCGCACGTGGATCCCATACACGCGCATGCAACCCATGACACCGGACGACAACAGAGGCGATGCTGGCGACGAGGTACAGAGGAGGCGACATCAAGCTCGGATTGGTTGCTACAGAGGGCTACGACGTCGGGACAAAGGTGAAATCGACCTCTCGGGACATAGGTGAAATCGATCTCTCGCGCAACGGAGAGCTCGATGGACCTAAGTGCACGGCTAAACGGTGTCGGAACACTCGCCAGATACGAGGTCCGACGGCGGCGTATTCGGGTGCGCACGGCAACCTCGCTCAGAGCATGCAAGCGACACAATTGAAAGGGGGGTCGACGCAACTGCTCGCCCTGAACACGACGAAGGCATTGGCTTGCCGGGAGGTGGTCGGAGGCGAACATGACGACAATCGAACAGTTGCGGCGTCCGGAGATGAAGAGGATGAAGCATAGGTTGCAGCGAAGGTCATCAGCTCTACGTAGTCGACGTCGTGGACGTATTCGAAGCCGTCGAACCCCGTGGACACGAAGTTGACGACGGAGAAGGTCCCGGCCTAGCGCCATGGCAAAGCTCTCGGTTGCGCTCGGAACACGTTGGTATCGACGGATATGGGGGTGCTACTCACCTGGCTGCGGTGAAGGGAGGAAGACGGGAACCCTAAGAGAGCCCAGGGCACGGAGAGGAACCTTATAGAGGGCTAGGGCGAACTCGCGTGCTCTCGGGCTCGCAGTCCCCATGCGCGAGCAGGAGGTTGACGAAAAGGTGGGTGCGGGGTACTATAGCCAGAGGCCGACAAGCGGGGCTAGGGCGTCCACATGGTTGCACCGCAGCGGGGGCGAGTGGGTTCGCGGGTGAGAAAGGAAGGAGGGATGCCCTCGGGCGTCGCTGGGCTGCTACTGGCCGGGCCATTGCTCGGCTGCTGCTGGCTGCGCTCTCTCTCCCCTCTGCTTTTCCTTTTCTCCATTTCAATAAAACAAAGACAAAGAGAAAAATGCATAGGGATTTTTGAGAGGGTTTTTGGGTGAAAAAAAATAGTTTTGGAGTCACAAAAACTTGCACTATTTGAATAAATTGCACTAGCATTATTTAAAGAAAGAAAAATAATTCAAGTTTGAATTAAATTCAAACTTGAACCATTTTTTATTCTGTCCAAAACAATTTCAAAATTGATGAAACTTGGAGGAGAGGCTCTTGGCATGGTTTTGAGAATTTAGAGAAATAGTGGACATTAATTTTGGGTAGGAAATAACCACTTGCAAAAATCCAAAAGGAATAGGATGCGGAAGAATTAGGGGGATAGAAATGAAGGGGTTTTGCTAGCTTGATCATGCCACTTGGAGGGAGGCAATGCACATCACACAAACCACACACACATCACAATCCACACATGATTAAAACACAAGTGATGCCATGATGCAAAATGATGACATGAAGCAAAAATTAATGAGTTCAAACCAAACATGGAATGTCATATAAAGGTTGATCATAGAAATGGTTCCAAATGTGGCATGCTGCATTTGGATTGTTACAACCTCGTGGCATGGAACTTCACTAAATCATTTACACTCACGGTATGTTCAGCATACTATGTGGAGTAGCAACATCAACACGGTACTCAAATAAGAGGGATTGATTGACAAGACACTTCAACAATTAATCCAGTCTGGGAGGCTTTTTGGAAATTAAGAGTACCAAGCAGGGTCAAGATTTTTGCTTGGAAAGCATTGCATGGCACAGTCGCTGCTCGAAATACATTTAATATTCACTTGCCGCCTTGCAAAAGAAGTATGGAGTGCATTGGGTCTCACGTAAATCATAGATGAAGCCTTGATGGTTGATCGGTCTGGAAGTGCTGTCCTAGAAGAAATTATCCGTAGTAACTTAAAGGAAAGACCGATGTTATCTAACCTTGGAAGTGTTGTCCTAGAAGAAATTATCCGTAGTAACCTAAAGGAAAGACCAATGTTATCCAACCTTAGTGTTGCAGAATCATTCATAGTTGGCGCTTGGTACATTTGGTGGCAGAGGAGGGAATTCGTCAAAGGAAACTCAATTACACCACCAACCAAAACGGTGTTCTCGATCAACGCGATCACGTCAAACTATGCAGCGGCAGAAGGAGCTGTACAGCCGCAAAAAATACCATGGCAAAAGCCCATAGCAGGAAAATATAAGATGAACATAGATGCCTCCTTTTTCCTGGATTGTTCAGGGGCAGCAGCGGTTGTTCTACGAAACTACAGAGGTGAACCTGCAGCGGGTGGGTCGTTGCTGCTAAACAATGTTTATGATGCTAGCGCAGTTGAAGCTTTGGCATTGCAGAAAGGCTTGGTGATGATTGAGGATTTAGGGTGCGATCGAGTGCTGATAGAGTCCGATTTCCCGGAGCTGATTCAAGCTTACAATGGGGATACAGAAGGTTGGAGTCCCTCGACAGCTATACTCGCATAGCGTCAAAACTAGGTGCGGTGAACTTTTAACATTGTCCTAGAGAAGCTAATAGGGTCGCACATAATCTAGCTAGGCATGCCTATGACTGAAAAATTGTAATTAATTGGGATGGTGATCTGCCTAGCTCGATTCTCCCGGACATCATCTTTGATGTAATGGTTATTTGAAGTTTAATAAAGTACGCCCTAGGGCATTTCCCCTAAAACAAATGTGAATGAGGCCCGACACCGCCAAATCTAGCACATTTGCCATACTAGTACATGATCTATCTTTTAATGTGGGTTTACCAATTTCCATTTCCCCCTCAACAACCGTCTAGAAAAGAGGGTGCCCCGACATCCCACGGGAGGAGACACCGCCAAAACTCCACACCATCACCACTAGCACTAGACAACACTACCTCCTCTCCCAGGACGCACTCCCCTTGCTTCTCCCTTCCGTCTCCTGGACGAAAATCACTCACCATTGGAGCAACATAAAGAACAAGAGCACCCATCCCACTCACAAGTCCCCCGCATCTCCTCTCCCATCATAGTTCCATACTTCCATTGCTGCAAGAAAGCGCCTAGGTAGGCGCGGTTAGGAAGATGGCGAGGGGTGGCAGCGCCGTGGTTGTCCTCTCCTTCCTCCTGGGCCTCCCACTCCTCTCCGTCCTCGTCGCCGGCGAGGACCCGTACCGTTTCTTCACGTGGAACGTCAGCTACGGCGACATCTACCCGCTCGGCGTCAAGCAGCAGGTCTCGTGCATTCCTCCATTATTCTCTCTACTGTGGCACCACATTGAGTTTAGCATCACCGTGTGCTTAATGAATGAAGAAATTGGTTTGCAGGGGATACTGATCAACGGCCAGTTCCCGGGGCCGCAGATAGACGCCGTCACCAACGACAACCTCGTCGTCAATGTCTTCAACAAGCTCAACGAGCCATTCCTCCTCTCCTGGTACACCTCATAACTCATGAATCCGTCCATTTCGATTCCGTCTCCTCTTATTACAAGTACCACTTCTTCCTAGTTAATTCGTGTCCGCCATCAATTCCATATCTTACTGCGTACTATCTTATTTCGTAGTAGCACAAGAGTATGGCAATGTTTTAATGCGCTTACTACGTTACAAGTTTTAGATACTACGCTCCCGTGATCTGTTTTAGACAAGTAAATAAATGCTGTACCTGTTGAAATTGGACTGGATATGCCTGCCCAGTTGTAGTGGTATTCTCGAGTGTGAGCTTGCCTCAGTGTACCTACCACAACTTTAAGATGTGCTTAATTTAACACTATTACACTGACTAATCCACATGTCCTACAGAACTATATCGGCTGCTTAGCTATATGTTCCGTGACAAGTCATATCATTAGGCGATCTAGATAGAGTATACAATTAATTCCATGTGCTGCCTGTGACATGGTCCTGGTGTTTGTCCATGCATGGAACCAACATGCCCTACGCTTACGGTCCAGTCGTGTAAACTAGTCTGTCATATTCATATTCACGGCAAATCATCAAGTACGTGCCTCTTTTGCTTTTGTCGGTGAGACGTGCAATTGCAAATCTAAAAAAGTAGCAAGAGTACGTCTCATTTTAGTGGGCAACGAAAGCGCCGTGTCTGGTTCACTCGGGACTATAGGACAAGTGTGCCCCGTGGAACTGTTCCTTAATCGACGATGCATGTCATGTTTATTTTGTGCGGCCCGCCAGAATACGCTTTCTAGGAACAGCAGGTAGCGGCATAATAACGACGCGCTATCTTGGAGCAGAAAAAACAACTTCTTATTGCCAAGGATATGAATGAAAATACTCCAAACCACCAGAGCAGGCCCCTAGGAAAAACACATCTACAAGTCCAAGCAGCAGCAGCAATGGCACATGCACAGGCGCATCAGACAAGGGTTCAATGCGATCGACGCAGTGCAGCAGAGTTTGCAAGTCTGATTTGATGTAGGCAAGGCAAAGCAAAGCGAAGCGGCACCACCACATTGTTTTGTACTACCCACCTCGTGATCCAAGCGTTGCTGGGTCGGGATGGAATAATGCGCAGGAGCAGGTACACCGCATCTCATCTCGTGATCTAAGCGTGATCACGGACGGGGGTGAGCTGCGACGCTTTTACCACGAGTCCTTGGATCAATTCTCATTTCACGCGCGCGTCGGCCGTCGGTGACCATGTGCGAGAGCGCGCGTGGGGGTGGGGTGGGTGCCAGCCGAGCGAGGCCACCGCCGTACCGCTGGATCTGCAGCGAGCGGACTGCAGATTCGGCGCGTCCGTGTCCTCTTGTGCTCAAAAGTTATGACGCCTCACGGGCCCTCCCTCCTGTTTAAGCCCGCCTCAAATACGTAAATCTTTTTTCTTTCTTTCTTTGTAAAAATGTCAGTTCAGATGTGCACAGCCGCTATGTTATTACCCGGATGAGAGCGACGCTAGGGATGCGTCGCTAGATTCTACTACTACTCAGGAACCATGCTAGTGACGGTAGGGCCTATAGCACTGGTTTATAAGTATGTTTAGAAACAGACTTAGGTGCACCGACAGATTTGCATGGCCGCTACGCTACGTTATAGCGCGGGGCGGAATAGTGGTCGGCCCCGCCCATTAACACAGAGAATCGCAAGATAGTGGTCACGCAAGCCATTAGTAGCACAGATGGGCGCCGTGTGAGTAGACAGTCGCTGCAAAATGTCACCACCTAGAACTAGTAGAAGCTAAAACAAAGCAGTGCAACATCTCATGGTCGTGGCGTGGACAAGTTATTCAATCGAAAGAGTTTGGGTAAGACTTTCAAAGAAACTCTCAACGGGGTAACCGAGTCCATTCAAAAAGAACTGCAGCAATTCTTCAATCCTAACGAAGTAATTCCGGAAGAATACAACAACGATTACTTACTTAGAATCACCTTGCGATTTTGCAGCACCGTAGTGGAATCATTACCAACGACATGTTATGCGCCTAAGTGCGAAAAGACGGTGCAAGTTTTGTTATGCCAAAACCTAAATGTAAAGTGAGGAATACTTCTAAATGCCACACGGACCAGTGAACGTGCAAGCATCGAGGGCGCCTCCCGGTCGAGTAAATACCGCGACGGAGTAATCCGAGTCCGACCAACGGTCGTGCCCGTGTCATAAGTAGTTTCGCCAAAGTTTCAACGCAAAACAGTAGAGTATGTCAGTGCTATTACATTTACACGTACGTACACTTACTTTTGACTTGTTGAGCAATCACTGGAAATCGACTGACCTCCAGACCGTGTATTAACTACAGTAGCAAATGTGAGAAAAAAACAAACGAATGATTGCATTGCAGTGCTAGTGAACGGAAATAGTCTCAGACGGCCACCGGCATCTAAGGAACTGATGACGATGATGTTTCGCGCGAATGCAGGAGCGGTGTGCAGCAGCGGCGGAACTCGTTCGAGGACGGCGTGGCCGGGACGACGTGCCCGATCCCGCCGGGCGCCAACTTCACCTACATCCTGCAGGTCAAGGACCAGATCGGCACCTACTTCTACTTCCCCTCCCTCGACTTCCACAAGGCCGCCGGTGGCTTCGGCGGCATCCGCGTCCTCAGCCGCCCCAGGATCCCCGTCCCCTTCCCGCCCCCGGCCGCCGACTACACCGCCCTCATCGGCGACTGGTACAAGACCAACCATACCGTAAGCACTCCCTCTTCCGTCTTGCCACGCGACCAGAGTAGTTTTTACAGATTTCAGAGTAACCAATTTGTTGGCGTTTGTTTGTTTGTTGTTGTTGCGCAGGATTTGAGGTACATGCTCGATAGTGGCAAGGCTCTTGGCTTCCCTGATGGGCTGCTCATCAACGGTCGCGGCTGGAACGGCTACACCTTCACCGTCCAGCCCGGTAAAAGCCACCGATCAAGCATGCATGCATGTCTCAACAGTCTGCACGAGAATTCAGTTTCTGAATGACGTGCTGTGCTGGTTTAGAAGTCTGAAACTTGTTGCATTGCAGGTATGACGTACCGCTTCCGGATCACCAACGTGGGGCTGGCCACGTCCCTCAACATCAGGTTCCAGGGGCACACCATGAAGCTGGTGGAGGTGGAGGGCTCGCACACCATGCAGAGCGCCTACTCCTCCCTGGACGTGCACCTTGGCCAATCCTACTCGGTGCTCCTCACGGCGGACCAACCCGGCTTCGACTACTCCATCGTCGTCTCCACGCGCTTCACCACCAAGATCATATCCACCACCGCCGTCCTGCACTACACCAACTCCGCGGGCAAGGCTCCCGGCCCTCTGCCGGGAGGCCCCACCACCCAGATCGACTGGTCACTCAACCAGGCCCGCTCTATCAGGTTTCTTTTCCTAGTCCTAGTACTAATACAAATTCAGACTAGACTAGCACTGTAACCATCAACGACAATGTATGTGTTCATTGTTGCTGACCTGACTCGCAACCAGATGGAACCTGACGGCGAGCGGGCCGAGGCCGAACCCGCAGGGCTCGTACCACTACGGCCAGGTGCCGACCACCAAGACCATCAGGCTGGCCAACTCGGCGGCCACCATCAACGGGAAGCAGAGGTATGCGGTGAACAGCGTGTCTCACGTCAACGCAGACACACCTCTCAAGATCGCCGACTACTACAAGATCCCGGGCGTGTTCTCAGTGGGCACCATCTCCGACAGCCCAACATCCGGCGGTGCCTACCTTCGGACGTCGGTCATGGGGGCCGACTACAGAGGTTACGTCGAGATTGTGTTTGAGAACTCTGAGAACGAGGTGCAGTCGTGGCACATCGACGGCTACGCCTTCTGGGTTGTCGGGTATGCATTGGTTTCAAGGATGTGGGAACGATTGCCTGTCTCTGTGGCTTTACTTTCGGTGATCTGAACCTGAGCGGGTCTAAATTTTTTGATGCAGAATGAATGGAGGAAAATGGTCGCCGGCAAGCAGGCAGATCTACAACTTGAGGGATGGCGTTTCACGGTACACCGTTCAGGTATGGATACTGTGCTTTCTTCTCAAAACGCTCGACAGTCAAGAAGATTGAGTTGTGTTCCATCTGTTAAAGTACCCGGCTTTTGGCAAAACTACTACAAAAACTGGCATCTTCTTGCCTTGTTTGCGATGATCACTGAAGTCATTGCTTCTGTGCGTTTCCGTCAGGTTTACCCCAATGCATGGACTGCAATCTACATGCCCCTTGACAACGTAGGCATGTGGAACGTGAGATCGGAGACCTGGGCCAGGCAGTACCTGGGACAGCAGTTCTACCTCCGCGTCTGGACGCCGTCCACGTCCTGGCGCGACGAGTTCCCGATCCCCAAGAACGCCCTCCTATGCGGCCGAGCCGCCGGCCGCCGGACAAGGCCGCTGTGATCACTTAGCCAAATGGCCAACCCAAGTTTGTCATGAGAGGATGACACCTTGACCTGGAGCAGAAATACAAAATTTACCTTGAGAAAAAAGGCTCACAAAAATTATGACCCGAAAGCAGACTGTCGTACGCTTGCAATTGAACTTTAGTGCCAACTTTATTCTTTCTACAATTGTTTTGGTGGTGGGTATAACTAGTCATGTAGTAGGATCTTAGCTTCGTTATTCTGATGATTATAATAAATAAGCAAAGAGTATACGCTTTGCCATCCTTATTTCTTGAGAACTTATCTTTTTTTCTTCTGATAAAGAACATTTCATTCAACTAATATATCGAAGTGATACAACCGCATTGAAATAATGTCCGGCCTCTGCGTAGCGCGATGCACACAGCCAACAAGTCCAATAAGCCTAAAAATAAATATTGTTTTAGAGGAAAAGTAAATCAGTCCAGTCTAGGATGGAGCAAATCGCAACCGGAGATTACACCGTCATCCATGTTGGGAGAAAACCTCCCAGGCCGTATACTCCATCCGTGTTGACGCCCATCATAAAAAGGTCTCTGTCCTCCGGCCTCTGCAGGATAAACCACGTACGGAGTCATCGCGTACACGCATGAATAACTTGCACAGGGGATAAAACATATTTATTGTTAAAAATTACATCATTCCTGGTAAGTCACAATGCCCAACATAAGGCAGCAGCCTCCACGAGTAGATGTGCAGAAAATTGTTTATCGATTCCCCGCAACCAATTGCCGAACATGTTACATGCACTACGTGTGGATGTAGATTTGAAGCTACTTGAATTATGGCCCAGACCGCACTAGCGAACTTATACTCAAAAATAAGAGTTTAATGGACTCCTCATGTTGGCAAAAGACACATGTCTTGCTACCTTGCCAATTGTGTCGCGCCTGGTTATCTCTAATTAAGATGAACCCTTTATCTAAAAACCAGAGGAATATCTTCACTCTTAGAGGAATTTTGAGCCTCCACACTTTCTTGTTATCAATCGGAACATCAATGTGAACCAATGCATCATACAAGGATTTGACTGAAAAGCTACCATTTTCTGATGCAAATTTCATCGGAACTTGTTTGGTTCGTCTGACAGTTGAATGGTCTCCAGACAAATGAGTAATTCATTCCGTGCGGAGGACGGCATGAGGGAGGTCTTCTGAGGCCTCTTTCAAGGCTTTGAGGTAAACCGTGTTCTTGCTTTTCCTTGATAATACAACAAGTGTATAGAATTGCTAGGAGCTATGATATTTGCTCCATAAATTCAGATATATTCCATAAAAATTTCTCGGGAAGTTTAAGGTCATTTGGAGTTTAGAGAATTTTCAGTTTTTTTCTTGGTTTTCAGATCCAGAATTCTAGTTCCCGACAATTTCCTTCTTTATGGTGTTTCTTGTAAATTAAGAGAGAAAAGGNATAAGAATTGTATCATAAAGTGAAATAATGATCAAGAATAATACAATTATTAATAATAAATCATGATGTAGAATGGACGTATCAGTGGAGTACATCAGAAGAGCCCTAAAGTGCCAAGCGATTTACTCCTGAAGGCCACACAAGGCGTAGACAAAATCAATCTGACTTAAAAGCAAGAAAAGAAAAAAGGCAACTTCATCAACAATCTCGGCAACTTCATCAACACATCAACCGGTCGACTCGTTTGCCTGGATACCTCAACAACGCCGGTGCAGGCAGCACTGCCCTAGCGCGCGCATATGTTCGTGTCTATTGGATGGGATTTTTCCTGCCAGCATTCGGAGAATTCAAGAGCACTGGGTCGAGATCGACAAGATCTTTTTTCCGCCTAAGCCAACATACTACAGCAGTCCATTTAAAGTCGTCAGCGATTTTTGCTGCAGGTTCTGCGGCTGAATCCGATTGCTATTTGCTACTGCACCGCGAGCAGCTGTCCGATCTGCCGAGGTGTTGCTGCTCCGCGTAGAGGAGTCCCAGTCTGCATGTCATGAGGAACTCCTGCTGCTACTTTTGACGTGGAGGATAAATCAACTCCAAAGTACTTACACTAGCACGTAATGAATTTGTTAAAAAAAAGATAAGCCAAATCGGGAGTGACTAGTACTACTAGTTTGGGTCACACACGGATGGAGGAAGCTGATTCAAGGAAATATGGATTGCAAAAACTATCACGTTGCATGGTCCTCGCGCGAGCAACAAAAGAAAAGGAAGGACACCCTAGGACCAATCGACAACGCTGGCCTGCTGCATAGCACCAAGTCCCAAGGCAAGTATTTGTGCGGCACCGTAGAGCTGCGCTTGAACACGCTGCATAAAAAACGGTCAAATCATGAAAGACGCATGCAGAGGTTCATCCACCCACGTGAGATTCCATTAGCTCGATTTCCCAAGAAGCTACTCGCATACTGGCCACGCAAGGATATGGCAAGAACCAACTAAAGTCCAAATCGCATACTGGCCTTCATCACGTGCCATGTTCAAAGGTAAAAAGAAAAGACCTCGCGGTCTGTACTGCAGCGCTGCCGACGCGTGTGGCAAGCAGCAACAGATCGCAGCTTATTAGGCGAGCGCAGTTCCTCGTGTGATAAAAAAGAGAGAAACTGGCCTCATATACTGTGAATCCATCCAAAAGACTGAATCCATCCAAATGATCAATAGTGAAACCGCACAGCGTTCAAGGATGCGCGAGATGAAGTCAAGATGCCTAGTAAATTTACTACCGATGCAACTCACGTGGAGGCCGACAATTGTTCACTACAAAAATGACCGTAGTATCACGAATGCAGATCTCGCTCCAGCGTCGTCCTGTGACGGCATCCGTGCCATGCTGCCCGACGGACAGGCGCACATGTCGCCGTCCCTCTGGTCCATTCTACAATGACACCCGGAGCCCGCGCCAGCATCCGCCTACATGTCCGCGGACAACCCCCGCCCTATGGTCCGGCTTGCCTCAATATGACAAAAAAAGAATAAAGGGAAATGTGCATCGCACGTGACGGCTTCTATCGTTCCGGTCGACTCCGTGTTCGCGCCGGCTTCCACCGTTCCGGTCGACTCCACCTTCACGCCGGCTTCCAGAATCCCGGCTGAAAATATCCCCGGCATCCCTTCATGCTGCGTTGTCCGACGGATATGCACACTCCATCATCACTATGATCCAAAGTGGAGGCCTGAAAAATTCATCAATTAGAATTTTGGGAGTGGATTGATCTGCGTGTCTAAACTCAGTTTGCTCCGTTCGCGTTCATCCGACAAAAATGCCAGTTGTTATTCGCCCTATATATTTTTTCAATACATATTAATCATCTGAGAACAATTACTATGCACTGCAATATATTTTATGCAGGACAATTATTCATTAGGAAAATGATGTTATACCGCGAATACGGACCTCGCGCCAACATCATCTTGCGCCAGCGTCCGTCCATGCCGCACTTCTCGATGGACACGCACGCAAGCCGCCGCCCAAGTGGTCCGGTCTACATCCACACGCCGGGGCCGTGCCCGCCTGTACTAGCTGCCCAACAGACGCACGCAGGACGCCGCCTCTGCGTCCCGGTCTACTCCAATAATGCTGGAGCAAAGACGAAATATATGTATTATTAGAGCCCACCCCAGCCTTCACCCGCGCTGGGCTGCCCAATGGATAAGTAACCGCGGGCACGGCTTTCCGAA
>CBMN010035257.1:0-11706 GCA_000582825.1 Hordeum pubiflorum | reverse complement strand
GTGGAAGTGGAAGGAGCGGAGGTAGCCGTGGCCGTCGAGCGGGTGGACGGTGGAGCCGTGGTCGTCGGAGAACATGCCGGGCCCGGCGAGGTAGTAGGTGCCGGCCGGGAAGTCCGGCGGGATGGCGCCCTCGGTGACGCGGAGCTGCACAGGGGCGGACGTCTCGGCGCGCTGCGACCGGAAGAGGAGGTTGTAGTCCCAGAACGCCGCCGACAGCGTGTCTGGATCCGTCGCCGCGGCAGCGGCGGCGCCTGCCTTGACGCGGACGCGCAGGCGCGGTGGCGGGACGTGGAGGCGAGGGTGGTGGTGGTGGTGGTGCACGACGGCGTGCATGGTCGCGATCACGCATATCGCCATGCTTTGGCTTGGCGCTGGTCTCTTTCGGTCGTTGGTTCCTTGCGGTTTGTAGCCTATAATAACGCTCGCTGGTACTTCCACAACTCACAAGAGTGACAAAGTGTGCCTTTTGGTCTTTGGAATAATTCATTTTTGTCTGGTCTAATATTTATAATTGCAGCGAGCTAATTTTCTTGATGGGAAGAATCGACGTTCAATAGTACTATAAACATGAGATGGTATACGTAGGTCTTGTTGGAGCAGGAGTTTGGAGCGAGCGCCAACGGTTTTGTGAGGTGTTTTGGAGGGTTTTGGCCAGGGAATCGTTGTTATTTCTGGAGTGGAATCCAAGGGATGTTGGTTGGCACGGTCACTAAACGTGGCTATCCGTTTACGTCGATCAAATTTGCCAGGGGTGCCTCTGCTTATTATTCTACAAATAAGCTTTGTTGGAACATCACAGCACTGACTGACTAATTAAGGTCGAAATACTCGTGAAAGGGACAGCAATTTCGACTGACATCTATATAAACAAAGCACCACTCATTGTCATCGTTGATATGTTCCACGGCCGGGCCTGCTAGCCGCATCAGATCCGGCATTCCCACTGTCTCGAGCGAACCGGCATCTTCGCATGAGGAAACTAAAAGCACAATTAGAGAAAATCGTTAACTAGTAGCTGCTCGTTCGGCTTGGGGGTAACGATTAATCACTGAATCGACCTATTAACTGAATTAATCGATCGGTCATTAATCAATGTAATTTTAAACTCAATAGAAGCAAATTTTGTATCGAGAAAAAAAATCTATATTGCAAATATGAAGAAAATGGCATAATTTTCTTTTCTCAAGAGATCACAAACATGTATACAACAACAAGCATCTATGTGGGCGTAAACATCATCAACAAACATGTATACAACAACACTTTTTTACTGATTTCGGTCAGGGACACAACTTTGAGAGTTGGCGACCATGCGAGGGAAGGTGACGGCAGCCATGCAGGGCGCCTGAACGGGTCGGTTTCCGAAGGTGGTAGTTCGCGAAGGGGGAGGGGAAGTAACGGCATGCAGAGGGAGAAGAGAAAGTAGCGACGAGGACCTAGCCAACTTCCATCTAGGTCGGGAAGGGATGAGAGGAGCGGGAGGGGCCGTGTGGAGGGCTAAACCCTATCTCTTTAGGAGCGAGAGGGGTTGGGAGGGGTTATGGAACAAATAATCAGGCTTTGTTTGCCCAAGAGTTAACGTGCAAACAATGATTAATCGGTCTGACAAACCGATTAATTGGTCTAACAGACCATTTAATCGGTTTGACAGACCATTAATCGGCTTGGCAAGTTAACACGGTGAATAGGTGTAATTCGATTCGGCCATCCGGTGAGTAGCGATTAACTGATTAATCGGATGAATTCTTGAACAGTGCTCCTACCAGGCAATACCACGATTCCCTGCACCATGTGGCCTTTGAATAGATGCTTGAATCCAAGGTTAATTTGTAAAGAACATGATGCACACTTATATTTGTAAAGAACGTGATGCACACTTAAGGACTGCGAATCTGATGGCATTGCAGCACTGAAGGACGTATCGGCCATGGACATATGGCACATAAGCCCAAGTGAATACATAGTAAATGCAACCTTACCACTTACCTCGACTGACCAGAATCAGGAGAACACATGCAGAGGCGAAAATTTAAGGAAAACTCAAATTGCTCCTCGGGTCGAAAGGTAACATGGTCGACGCACGACACTACAGCAGGCAATAAACAATGCCCTACTAAACAGATGATAAAACAATACTAAAACCATGCACACCGGCATTATTCAGTATCACACAAGAAAAGCAAACAGGCAACGTAATGGGGAATAGATTCTGCAACGATCATTTTGCAAACAAACAAACAAAAATTCTGCAACGACCAGCACAGTGGGCACAGATTTCCTCTTCCATTTCTCACAATATCCCCATCCAACAAATTAGATGTAGAAGCGAAGAGTTCCGGTGGATGCGGTAATTAAGTACTGAAAAGAAGGCAGGCACCGTTCCTTTAGATGTGAGTGGGGTTCACTATGCGGTATCCTCATGACATGGTCGTCGAAACCGACGAGAAGCTGAGTCTCCCGCATCCTCATGGCTAGAATAATTGGACCTTGACGTAGCAGTGCTAAATCGAAGTCCTTTTCTCCATCCACTTGATTTCCACAGTTCTATCCATCACGCTGCACTTAGCTCTGCGCCTGGGATAGCGCTTAAAATTTGACATAAACCTGAATAAAAGTAAGTAAAGGTAAGCTTAGAAGTTCATGGAAAGAATTTAGAATGGATATAGCACCCAAGATTTCAGTTCACATGAAAAAAATATAAAGTGGAAGTTGCGGATAAATGAACATCTTTTTTTTTCCGACCAATGGTACATCGCTGCAAGTTCAGGCAGAAATAGGTGAATGCCAGGAAAAAAATCCTTTCACCACCGAATAACTCCATTTCCTGATCTACCAACAAAACCCTATATTTCCATGTCAATAGGTTTAGAATATTTCTTCCTTCTATTGCATCACCACCATCATTGCCCCCTTGTCTAGTGCGCGGACAAATAGATACCAAACTGTCAAGATGGTCGCACTAATGGTATGCAAGGACGAAAACTCGAAATTTGATGGCATGGAAGGAATAAGGAGTTGCTCTTCTTCCGGCAAAAATAAAAATTATTCGATGGCAAATCTGGGATTGTTGTGTTACTCGGTGCCATAGAAGGAATTCTCAAAAACCAATGTCGGCCATTGGGATGGATCTTTCTTGTGAGATTTAATGCTTACCACCAAAAGGTAACACTTGCAAGCAGCCCACTGAACATAGGGATAGAATAATGGACCAAGACGCAACCAACACTTACCAGTATATTCCCTAAAAAAAAGACTTAGCAGTATATACTGGGCACAACTAGCAGATGTACTAGTCTGGTGATAAGATGAAAACACAGTTCATTTGCAAACTGTTCCACTCCCATTTTCACAACCTTAAAACAGGTCCTTGCACAGTTTCTTTTCAACAACAGTTCTAAAAACTATGAAAAAAAATTCAAAACGTAAGGTAAGTCTGAATGCTAGAGAAAGTAAAAATAGGGGCCCCAATTGTGAAGCAGAGGTGAATGCCCCAGTGCATGGATACAATGCTAGGGGCAGACTCGGCAGGACACGGGAAATTTAACAGCAGTTTGTTAAGAGAAGAATGCTAAATGTGCTCTATGTTAAGATAGCTTAACACACTGATTTACTACTGCAGTGACAAGGTGGATATAATGGAGAAAGTGCTGGTGCTTGCATCTTTATTACTAGGATCTTTCATGATTAATACAGTATTTGCCAAAGACCAGGGAAAGGGAAGGCCTTCTGCTGAAGTTAAGGAGCCCTTCAGAATGAAAACATGTAACTGGTCAGTGGGTAAATGCAGTTGCAGGTCAGTCAATGCTTATTGACAAGACTACTCCAGCCATACTCTTTTTGGCTCTTAATACGTATTGGAGATGGTGAATCACCCCCTCCTCCTATTTTATATGTGAGTGAGTAGTTAATTATTTATTGAAAAGATGTTTCTAAGTGTTCTTAGTTTCATAGACGGGTGTACCATAAACATTGACTGTAGTGAAGAAGGATGAGATAGAACTCATGAAATTCTAAAGAATGTAATTTACCTGCCTCTCAGAAAAGGCTATAACAAGACAAGTAGCTCTATTGAACGGAAATAAGTGCATAACTGATATATACATTTGGTGAATTCCATCAAACACGGAATAACAGTTCCTCAATTACTGCACTAAGCGAAAGATTCCATATCGTTTTAGCAACCTATGAAGGTTAAACCAAAGCCAGAATACTATGTAAACTTGAGGTAAATGCAAATATTAAGCCAAAATGTAACTGTTTCACTTGGAATTGGAATGTTGGAGTAGTGAATTCAAGAGCAAAACAAAAATGACAAAGTTTAGCCCTTGTATTACTTAAAATGATCACTAAAAATATGTGAAATGTGAATGAAGAAATGACTTATGTGAAACACTGTAGTTCGTACCATTGTTTCTACAGAAATGTTGACACTGAACATGTCGACATCATGAATGTCATGGCATGAAATAAAAATAAATTGGTTAGCTTGGGTAAGACTATAAGAGGCCCTAGCGATGGACAGCCATATATCTACTTTTCCTTTGATTGTGCCATCACAGTTTGACAACCAAGAATGTCTAAAAAGGCTCACTAGCAGTATTAGTGTCCCAAACAATACGTGTGTACAATATTTTCAGGAAATACAATCGTATCATTAGGTGGCTTCAAAGCAAACACAATACTTTTGTGAAACAAAATTGCTAATTGGAGCTTATTGAAATCACCAGCTACCCATTTTTTATACTAGCTTTCCCATGAATCACATCAATTTTCAAGATGTGTTCAAGTACATATGTGATGCATCAGTTTACAAAGTTTGAAATTGAACCACATATGAATTGTGAACTACGCTTACAAAAAGGAAGATTGTACAGTCAAGCGAAATTGCAAAACTAAGCTTATCACTAAGAAAAGAAATGGCACAGATGCTACTATTCTTGCTTTTGCTAGACAAAAACCCATACCTCGTCACAACAAAATAAATTTTATTTAAATAAAATGTAACCTCAGTCAGTATACTCTCTTACAACAGTTCACAAATGTCAGGAAGGTACTCTTATTGCAATCATGAGGTGAGGTTACATTGGCATAAATTACATGGCAGATTGGCAGTATGAACAGAACGGCATAAGAAAGTACCAAGGAGGCATTGTACACCTTAGCCAGTGATCATTGTGCCAGTGCCCTCATCTGTGAGAATCTCGAGCAGCAGCGAGTGCGGGACACGCCCATCGATGATGCTAGCAGTGTGCACACCCTGGGCGAGAGCTCGCACGCAGCACTCGACCTTCGGGATCATTCCACCAGCAACCTGCCCACCGGATACCATCTGCCGCACCCCAGCGATATCAATCTCCTTCACCAGGCTCCCAGGGTCATTACGGTCCGCCAGTATCCCAGACACATCTGTGAGCAGCAGCAACTTCTCCGCGCCCACCGCAGCGGCAATCTCACCTGCCGCCGTATCCGCGTTGATGTTGTAGGCCTGCCCTGTCTCGTCGGCGGCCACGGTGGCAATGACCGGGATGTGGCCAGAGGCGATGATGGGGTGGAGGACAGTGGCGTCCACCCGCGCGACTTCCCCAACGAAGCCAAGGGCTGCGGCGTTGGGGGAGGGGCGCGCGGTGATGAGGCGCGCGTCCTTGCCGCAGAGGCCGACGGCGGTGCCGCCGGCGAGGTTGATGAGGGAGACGAGGTTCTTGTTGACCTTACCAACGAGCACCATCTCGACGACCTCCATGGTGAGCGCGTCGGTGACGCGGAGGCCGTTGCGGAACTGCGGCTCGACGCCAACGCGGAGCAGCCAGGAGTTGATCTCGGGCCCGCCGCCGTGGACGAGGATGGGGCGGAGGCCGACGCAGGAGAGGAGGACGAGGTCGCGGATCACGGACGACTGCAGCTCGGGGGACTTCATCGCGGCGCCGCCGTACTTGACCACCACCGTCTTGCCCTTGAAGCGCTGGATGAAGGGGAGCGCCTCCGAGAGCACGTCGACGCGGCTGAGCGCCGTCGCCCCCGGCGAAACCGCCGTGGATGCGGCGGAGATGCGGAGGCGGCGGCGGGGGGAGGGAGAGGCGGCGATTGGCTTGGCGTGGTTGGGACTGGATGTGGGGGTAAAGAGCGGCGTGGATGCGAGTAGGGAGGAGGAGAGCTGGGGCTTCGTGAGGAGCATGGCTGCGGCGGCGGGCGTTTGGGCGGGGGCCGGGGTGGTGCCCGACGGAATTCCTAGCCGGAGGGGGAGGAGGGGGAGGCGCTGGACAGGTTAGCGGCGTGCTAGGTGTTGACTGCGGGTGCCTGCGGCGGGCAGGGGAAGTGTTGAATAAGTTGGGGTTGGAGCAAGCAAAATTCAGGGTTCGCTGCCTGCAAAAATTTGTCACATTTTAAGTGGGATGTCTATACTGAGAATTTAGCAGACAGTGGCTGAATGCTGGTGTATTGCTATGAAATTTCTTTATTTTTGTCATAATTTACAGTCGCTTAAACTCTTGTACCACAATTCAGATAAAAAATAGTTCCCGAAAATTCGTGCAGAAAAAAAAAACTTTAATATGTACGTCGAGTAAAACCATCGTTCATCCCATCCATGAGACAGCTCTAGAATTTTTTGTGCATTACACATCGTAGGCGTCATCTCCATATCAACATTTTTTCCCCTTCTGCTTCCAACCGCCACTCCAACATCATGGGACGGAGGGGAGGGGATTTCCTGCCTCTCATATATTATGTACTAAGATCTCTGTGGCTAATATTAAATATGATTCAAGATGTTCTTTCGACTGAAATTTTGCTCTCAAGCATGGCTTGCTCTTAGCATAAAACATGGGTTGTAATAGAGTTGTTGTTAGCTCTCACGATATGGAACTGATATAGATTACGAGGAATGAGAGGCCTCTTACAAGTATTGTTGTAGTAATCTTTCATAATTGTTTTTCCATGGAGCAAGACTTGTTAGGGTTAAGTACGAGCATGTCATTAGGAAAACAACTTATGTAGCTCTTGAACTAGCCCAGTTGGCTAAGTTCCAGGTTTGTAGAGTCTGACTTGATGATCCTCCCCCTCTATTGTACCTCTCATGATGAACGATGTAACATTATATAATGAATGAATTAAAAGGTTATTTTGAGGTCAAAAATAAATATCCATGTGGCTAGGTTTTTATGCCGTGGCGACGACGCCGCCCCAATGTTGATGTCAGTGTTGTCTCAAATAGAAGTCTACTAGATCCTTCCCTATTATAGTGACACTTGGTTCGTCGTTGCTGAGTATTCTTGGAGGTTTTTTCTAGGTCGGCTTTCTTGGTTGACAGATTGGTTCTTTGTGCTCTTCATCGATATAGTTTCGTGTGGCATCGTCCACAACATCATCGTCTTCTTCAACAACCTCAAAAGTACATCTACGACACTAAAATAAATTTTGGTATTGATGACAAACAATTAAGGACTAATGTAACTATTAAGTGTGATAACAGATTTTTGTCCCAAGTGTGAATATTGTCAAACGTCGACGACCCCCATCCTGTCGAAATAAGAAAAAGAAGAAAAGAGTGGCTTCCGAGTAGTATCTTATATTTGTATATTGCTTTGTTAATTTTGTCGATATCACCTTTCTGTTATTAGGAAACCCACACTATTATAAGGGGAAATGATGGCGTAAGTCATTGCTCAGAGGACAAAATCAGGTTTGACATGGCCAGACCGACCTATCGTGCACCTATGGACACCCTGGTGCACCTATGGACACCCTGGTGTGCCCCAACTGTCGGGCGTCCCGGTTAATTCGGTCACCATCTGGGGTGACGATAAGTCCATTTTGCATCACTATTTTCTACTATAATTTATCATATTCCAATGATATATTTCATATTATGATGCAATTCTAATGTTTTCTTTCTCTTAAAATGCAATGTTTACATAGAGAGGGAAATTGTCAAACTTCCGGAAATCTGAACCTAGTTTACAACAGAAGAAAAAGCAATTTCCGGGAGCTCCTGAAATGCTAGGGAATTTACTAAATTATTTCGAGAAAATATGAAGACCGGAGACCGAAGATGGGCTAGAGAGGACCCACCAGGGCCCTGCTTGCTCCCGCAGGAGTTGTTGGGATTCTCCCAAGTGTAAGGGTGAAGTAGAACGGTAGCACGTATTTCCCTTAGTTAGAGAACCAAGGTTATCAATCCAGTAAGAGTCTCCCACGCTAGCAACGTGAGCAGCACCTACGCACAAAACACACACACACTTGTACCCAACACGTCGAGAGGGTTGTCAATCCCCTTTTCTTGCTAGTTACAATATTAAACACGATGGATAGAGATAGATAATAGCAAAGTAGAACGACAAATAAAGTCACAATTGCGCAAAAGAATTCAATAATGGAGAATAGACCCAGGGGCATAGTTTCGCTAGTGGCATCTCTCTCGAAAACAGACGAATGGCATGGTAAACAAATTACAACTGGGCAATTGACCGAATTGCAATATTATGACCATGGAACATAGGTTCACTAGGTGGTGTGTTTGTTAAGATATGATGAATTGGCACTTTATGATCAGATTATGCATTGAAATCAATTGAATCTTTTGANNTTTTCTTGTTGTATAATTAAATATCTTTGTATGCTCCCAGATCTATTTGTCTTCTCTGGCCAAGTTTGATGGGTAGGGAGTTGTGCATTGTAGTGGGTTCATATCTTGCGATGATCTATATCCAAGTGACAAAAAGGGACAAGACATGTATTGTATTGTTGTCACTAAGGGTAAAATGATGGTTTCTTTATCACACTTGGATGATAGTTTTATTATATACATTATGTCATCTTGCTTATTGCAATGATATGTTTGTTATGAACTTAATATTTTGAGATGCATGGTACATAGCGGTCTTGGGGTGGAGTTTTAGTTGTAGATGCACTTGGATAACGACCTACATATCACGGATGTAATGCCTGTATGAGATTATCCGAATGGTCATAGTCATAAATATAAATATTGCACTTTAATCGTTGCCCAACTGTAATTTCTTCAACACACTACACTTGTATGCTTGGAGAGATGTCACTGGTGAACATATGGCCCCAAGGCCCTATCTTCTTATACTGAAAATTTACCAAAAATATTATTTATTACCATTTCTTTTCTTTTATCTATCTCTCAGTTCATACCATACCGTGCAATTTAATCTTGTAACTAGCAAGAAAAGAAGCCTGCCAACCTTCTTGACATGTTGTGGACAAGTTTGTTTTGTGTTTTGTGTGCATGTACCAATGACTTTGTTTGATAGGAGAACTCCTCCTGATTCGATAAACCTTGGTTTTGTACCGAGGGAAATACTTATTGCTAGGTTACTTCACCCTTATACAGTTATACTCGGGCGTTACCCAACCATTCTTACGAGAGAGCAAGCAAGATTTATGGCGCCGTTGTCAGGGATTTTCTTTACAAACAAATAGGTCCTACACACCACCACATCACTTCCTTGCTATCTATCTTGCCTAGTTAACTTTTTTTGCTTGCCAAAAAAATCAAAAATACCAAAAATATTTCAGTATGCTATCCTTTATCATAGACACACCAAAACAGAAAAGAAATTATACTAGACATGGATAATTATGCATCGTTTTGTAAAAAAATAGACTTGCTACATACTTTGAACCAATATATAATAATGAAGAGTTTTTCAAGAAAACGATATTGGGATATGCTCATTGAAGAAAAAGTATGATTATGAAATGGACTCGGAGGTCGAGCACATTCTCAACTTCAAGGGCTTGATCAAAGGGAGAAGAGTTCTGAACCAAGATAGGTTCTCTAGAGCATGACTTCTCTACATGGAATATTTTTTTCCCAACTCAGATTTACCTGATGAATGGTTTCATCGACGCTTTTGTATGCGCAAACCATTGTTCTTGCGCATGGTAGAGGGAGTGGAGGCACATGATACCTACTTAAATCTCACAAGTGATCGTTGTGGACAACTCTCGTTCTCTGCTAAGAAGAAATGCGCGACTGCTATAGGATGATTGCACTTTGTACCATCATTGATGTTGTTATGAGATGGTATGGATGGGGGAGAGCACATGCCTAAAGACCACTATGAAGTTTGCCCGCACAATGCTCAACGTGTTTGGAGTAGAGTATCCTAGAGAACCAAATGTGCATGATACAGAAAGGTTGTTGGATATTGGAGAGGCAAGAGGTTTTCCAGGTATCCTCGGTTCAATTGATTGCATGCATTGGCAATGGAAGAACTACACAAAGGTCTACACGTTATGTACCAAGGTCACACCAAGCATGCCACCATCATACTGGAAGCAATGGCATCACATGACTTGAGGATTTGGCATGCTTTCTTTGGATTGTCTGGTTCTCACAATGACATCGATGTGCTTCAGCTATATCTCGTGTTTAGTAGACTTTGTAATGGGGAATCGGCATCGTACAACTACACTGTCAACGGCGATGACTACAACATGGGGTACTACCTTGCCTATGGTATCTATCCTCGGTGGGCAGCAGTTGTGAAGACCATATTTGATCCCCAACGCATCAAACATGCCAATTTGCATCAATGCAAGAAGCAACTAGGAAGGATGTGGAGAGGGCATTCGAAGGCTCCAAGCTTGTTGCGGAATTGTTCGTGGAGTTGCAATGATATGGGAATCAGAGACTTTTATGGCAACAAATGACATGTTGTCTCATTTTGCACAATATGAATGTTGAGGACGAGGGTGATGGGGCAGACCGAACCCATGATTTTGACAACCCTGGAGAACAAGTTTAGATCCCGAAAAAACAAGATGCAGACCAGCTTATCAATTTTCTACTGATGCATCAGAATCTTTGAGACCATCAGGTGCATGTGTAGCTACTCAGTGATCTTGTGGAGCATATGTGGACGCACAATGGAAACCAAAGAGTTAATGTTTGCATTGTGCACTTAAAATAAAATTTATGTTTGAACTATATATTTTTGCTACCAACAAATGTTTATTACATGCGATATTCACGTGTATGATGGACGTGCATGGATTTGAGGATTTATATTTGAGGTGTGGCTACCCGACATCCCATATGAGGTGTCGTCCGGCACTGTTTGCGGACGCGCCCGGGCGCATCCGCGGATGTTTAGGGGGACGAATTTGCCAAGTCCGACTGTAGATGCTATTATGCTAATTTATTACAATGCTAACTGAACCTCCTTATATTTATTCAAGTTCAAGTTCTACTCCTTACATTATCAGTATTGAACTTTTGCTGGCTAAACTTATGCTTATTGAACTTTTTCTAACTAAACCTTGCTAGAATTGCGAGAGAGGGGATGGGGGAGAGATACAGACCAACAGTGGAGGAGTCATCGATGCCGAGGACATTGAGCATGAGGCAGCAGGGTTGCCTCAGTCCCTGAATCCCATGTCGATGAAGTTGCCGATAGCATCCACCTTGAGAGACTCAGGTCGCACCTCTGCTTTTGCCGCCACCTTGAGCATCTCCCCGAGTTGGTTGTGGGTTGCCAACGCGAGGGACACGAAGCTGATGAGGGCATGCGTTGGTGCAACCCTCATCTTGTGTGTGGTGGTCCGGACCTGGCACACCCGACCTCGCAGCCACCGGATCCATCCTCTTCTACATGGATCCGATGATCCGTCGCCTTCTTGGACCAAAAGTGTTGGATATATGCCCTAATAAAGGGGTTATTATTATATTTCCTTGTT
>CBMN010035254.1:0-13398 GCA_000582825.1 Hordeum pubiflorum | reverse complement strand
TGCAACAAAAACACTAATTCAAGTATATAATAGATAATCCAACTNAATGCTTATGTACTGGTCTTATTCTGAGGTATGTAACATAATTTCTCAAGGGTTTTCAATCATACATAGACTCGTAGACCATAATGATGTAGTTGATCTCAAAGTGATTTTGTTAGCTAGCAAAAAACAGTTGCTTAAAAAGGTTATAAAATTTAATGTATGCACTATTAACTACTACAAGATTTGTCGGTCATGAAAATTATAAATATAGGATGACTGATTGTATGTGCATGTACGCAGGCCTCTGTGCTAATTGTAGGAAGTTATGTGGACAAGCACATGTACTCCTCATTTCTAACAGTGTTTGCTCTGCTCCTTAGCGAAGCACATACACTGGGAAAAAAAGCAAGCATGAGTACGAGGGATGGTGTATGAACCGGGTGTAGGGAGTAACTCGTAGGGATCAATCTCAAGTCCCGCTAAACGAGATTAGTTTTTAAAATACGAAACATTCCCTTGCGCAGACACAATGACATGGATAGGGGAATGGTCATGAGCCGTGTTTATGAAGGTAGGTGGTCAGGCTCATTTATGGAGGTGATGCATTTTCTTCTAGACCTCGGGGTGCGGCTCTCTGCCGCTGGGTGACAACGTCCGGATGTTACCTTGTGCTATATCACGCTGGTGGAAGATTTGTTAGACATCACAACTAATGTTTCTTTGCAGCGAAGCACAAGGTGTTGTGCTTGCACATACGATTCTCATTAAGTTTGAGTACACGTCAATTATATGTCCCGTTGCAACGCACGGACATGTTTACTAGTTGCTCTAAGAAAAGTTAGAACAAGATATTCTCGGACGAATTACATTTAGCAAAACTAATAAATTGCAGCCAAATAGGATCGTGAACAAACACACACAATCTAAACAAATCTATGTTTACGTACGCCGAGAAATGAATCCGTTATACGACATCCCACTATCTGAAAGTTGGATCTTTTGTTGCAACGTAAGGTAAAAACCAATGAGAAGTAGATGCCTGCACACGAGTGTCCCCGTCGCCGAAGCCGAATGGAACGCAGAAGCTGCATCCGTCCCCGATCATGATAGTCATTTTCCCAAGGTTTTTCAACCGAATCCACCTACGCTCGCTCTCCACGCAACGGTGCACCTTGTACTCTTTTCGCCAGTAGTCTGTTGTAGTTGTGGCTCTCCTGCTCCGTGCTAGTCACCATGAGAATGCCATCGCGCGACCTCGACTCGGTGAGGACGGCCCAAACCTGCTCCGGCAGCGGGTTGGTGAGCCGCCTCGTCCGCAGGCTGCCGTGGCCGTCCCGCACCCAGGCATTGAGCTCGGCGTAGCAGCTGATCGTGTAGAAGGCGCCCTTGCGGAGGATGACGTCCAGGTACTTGTGCGGCATGCCCTGCGGAAGGCGCAGCGCCGCCCAGGACGTGGCGCCGGGAGCAAGGTAGGATAGCCCGCGGCCGTTGCTGTGGAGCAGCATCACGGCGTAGGTGCCCAGCCGGCGCCCGGGAGCCAGCACCGCCTTACGGAACATGTGCTTCCAGAAGCGGGAGTTCCCGCGGTTGTGCTGCTGGAAGGTCCAGCTCCTGGTCTCCCGCCGCAGCTTGCCAGGGAGGGTGTCGGAGAAGGGAGGCAGCGGGAAGGTCCGGCCGGTGAAGGGGTCGAGCAGGGTCATGGCCCACGTGTCGTCGTCGACGGTGACGGCCCAGCCGTAGGAGCAGCCGATGATGCGCGAGCGCGCCACCGCGTCGTTCACGACAGTCTGGACGTGGTATCCGCGACCGCCGCGTCGGGTGTCGTAGACCTCGACGACCGGGGGGCGACTGTATCGTTGGATGGATATGCGGTGCGGGCTCGGTTGCGGTCCCAGCCCGCTGAGGCGCGTGGCGTTAAGCGCGAGGCGCCAGGACCGGCAGACGGCGGAGCAGCGGACGTTGTCAAGGGGCCCGACGCGCCGAGCGATCTCGTCCAGCGCCTACTCCGGCAGGGCGGAGAAACCCACGACGGCCGGCGGCGCCATCTAGTACGTCGGATGAGGGATCGATGCGACCTAGTTTGTCGAAGTTGTGATTTTTGAGCGCCGTGCCTGGCTGACTTGTTTGAGTACTTATGAAGGTGGATCGGGTGATTGACTTGTGTTGCCCCCAACGAAACCTCAACATACACGCCCTGGCGATCTTGGCCCCGACGTACCCGCGCTCGACCAGACGGGCCCACCGAACCGAGCGACCGGGCGCCGCACGCTATGAAGCATCAATTCGGATATGCAAATTCAGAAACTTTGTAGGCACTGTCAATTCGATCAGAGCCGCCTGAATCCCCCCGGTGCGACTCCCCGATTTCTTCGTCCGTTCGTCATTTCTGTGCAACATTCAGACTCTGTCGCTGGAACTACAATGCGTTTTCTCTCATTCCAGAAGGTATAGACACTATCTTCACCTCCGTTCGCTCCCTCCACTTCACAAAGAGAGAGACCGCAATTAGAAGAGCGATATCCATCGTGATGCTGTGCTCCATGGAGGCGAACGCCGCTGTCTGCGCTGATCCGGCGCCTTTAAGATACAGTAGATGTTTCTTTTTAGCACGAGGACGCAAGAAGCGTCCGGCTTTTAAACTAGTAAAGTCCAACACAGGATGCATTCAATCCTAATTCGACCGCAGCTAATATAAGACATAGGAGGGTTCGTGGCTATACGGAAAAAAACTCGCTTTCTACTGAGGCCTGTCTAACCTAAACTATTCCAGAATGTTATTTGTTTCATAGGAAGATTCCTAAGACACATTAATGCCGAAAGAATCTTTTGAAGAGGCTATGTTTTAGATTATTCCACTTCTTCCGATTTCCTGAAACAAAAAAATAGAGATTGGAATGAAAGTAGTTCGTAGCTCAATTATAAGAAAACCAGGGCTTCTTCTTCACACAAGATCCGTAAGGGCCCTAAGCTCAATTATACGCAGGAACCGAAACCAAAGTGAAAACAATCCTCAAGGCGAGAAGTAGAAGTTCTTTGAACCTTCATTGTGTGTGTTCGTGTCCACTCCAATAGAGCATTTGGCCTTGTGAGCTTTGACTACGAAAGCTACCTATGCCAATCAGATTGATTCCCCTCGAGGAATTACTTGAATTCATTAGTCGGTTCAAGAACTGAAATATCGAACTTAACGTATAAATAACCAGTATCTCAAAAAACAGGCTTTCTTTTAAGCTTGTTAATGGAATTCTGCAGGAGTCAAGCGCTAGTTGAGTTCTTTCGCATTTCTCGCATCGTTTTTCGTGGATTAGCATCTCGAGGTTTTTTTTATGGGCATAAAGAAATCGTATTGGTTGCAACCACCAAACCAATAGAATAAAGGTTAGTTCTGCAGCTAGTCCACAAGCAAGGATTGTAGGTCCATTACCGTCCGGCTCCCGACCGAAACTAATGGAGTCATCCCAACTCTCGAATCGGAGATGCTCGGGATCTTTGCTCGAGATGATGATCTGATCGATATGTCTAGAATCTGTAACCAATTGGCTAAGTCGCTAAGTCATTGCAGACACTTGCCATCCTCTCATATTGAAAGACGAACAACGACTTCCGAGGTAAAACAGGGGGCTATAGGCTTTACGTGTTGGTGTCGAACTGTCCATTCAGACTCTGTAGCTGGAATTACGATGCGATTTCTCTCATTCCAGAAGCTATAGACACTATCGTCACCTACGCTTGCTCCCCTCCACTTCATGAAGAAGGAGATCACGGCGAGAAGCAACGATATCCATAGCGATGTTGTGCTCCATGGAGGCGAATACCGCAGTCTGCGCTGGTCCGGTCCCTTTAAGATATCGAGGATACTTCTTTGTAGCACAAAGACGCAAGAAGCGTCCAGCTTTAAACTAATAAGGCCCAACACAGGATGCATTAAATACCGATTCGACCATAGCCAACATAACACATAGGAGGGTTCCGAATAAGATGTTGGCAAAAGGACATCAAATCCAGCAAGAGCACGCAGGCTCGAGGCAAAATAAATGACAAGGTGGAGTTTGCTGATCGCGAATTGCATACCATCAGAGTCCCTTCGCTTCCATCGTCGCTTTTTTTACTACTAACGAGAATTTTTGTTGCTACATCCATTCACGAATTAGTGTGATCTCCGACGACGAGACGACCATTTTTTGATGCAACTATGTGATTTTTTATACTACCATCCACGTTTTTTGCTACATCCATTCTTCATGATGGCAAGATGCCGGTGGTGGGTTACTGTGTATCTCGGCGACGAGATCCGGCATGAGGCCAGGGGCGGATGCTGCAATCTCGAGTGGCAAGGCATGACGGCGACCACGTGGTGCTACAAGCGTAGAGCGGGGGAGCTGCAACCGTGACTCGTTTTTCTTTTGCTGGAACCGGTGACCGCGGGGAGCGCGATAGTCACCACGGCGAGCGCGATGGCCGACGAGCGTCGGAGTGCTGGCATGGGGGTGCAGAGGCCGCTTGCTGCCGCTCGCGCCGGGCCGCCTTTGCCTCCCACTCCGGCATGCGCATCCGCACAGGAGCCGCATGAACAAGCACTCACCGCTGCCCGGGCGGTGCTGGCTCCGGAGGGGAAGGCGAGACGCCTGCCCTGCTCCGGATCTGGAGCGATGCGGAGCTGGACAGGCGGGCATGGGACGGGCGGGCGCGGCCCGCATTCCGTTGGCGATACGCGATGGAGCTCGAGCTCCTGCCGGTGTCCACTCGCGAGCGCCTGATGGCGATGTGGAGCACGTGCTCCTCCTCGTCCGATATGTCGCTGCTAAATCTGTCGTCCTCCTCCTTCACGAGACCATTATAGTCCATGGGATCGGGCTCTCTGGTGGACTCTTGATCGGGCTTTCCATGGCGAAGGGGAGGGGGCGTATCTGGGAGGAAGCGGAGAAGACGATTGTGGACTCTAAGAGGGATTGACCAGGGTTCGTCTGATGGGGTGGGGTATTATGTGGGGGCGTTGGTGGGGGCGGTGCGGGCCCTAGCGGGTCGATCCCATGTGGCGCCCATGTGTGGGAAAGAAGCCAGCGCGCGACCTTGGGCCAGCCTAGGTGTGGGGCGTGTCTCCCTTTTTTCGTTTCTTTTTGTTTCCTTTTTTGATTTTCCCTTTTTGCTTCCAAAATAGTTTAGAATTTTAAAAATATTCACTAATGCAAAAACATATTCATGAATATAAAAAATGTTCACGAATTCAAGTATTTTTTACAATTTCTAAAAACAGAACATTTTTTCAATTTTGTTAATTTTTTTATTGTGATGAGTGTTTTTGAAGTTTTGATGAACATTTTAGTATTTGATGAAAAATAAGTAAATTCAATGAACATTTTTTTGCATTTTATGAACAAACTCCGAATTTAAGAACATTTTTCGAGTTCGATGAATTTTTTTGACTACGAACATTTTTTTAACTTAATGAACCTTCAGAATATGATGAACATTTTTTCATTGGAATGACTAAATTTTGAAATAGATAACATTTTTTGAATTCAAGGAACATTTCTGAACATTTTTAGAAATTCATGATTTTTTTGGAATATGATGGCCATTTTTTTAGTACGATGAAGAAATTTTGAGTTTCAAAAAATGTACCAATCTGAAAACATGTCGAAATTTCAGAAAATGCTCATTAATTTTGAAAAATATATAAAGAAAAAAAGAAGAGTGAAATTAAATTAGAAATCAAAAAATTAAATTATATTAGAAAGTAATAAAGAAGAAGAGACAAACCTAAAGAAATGACAAACAAAAGAAATGAGCAAGATGGGCCGGCCCAAATGTTTTGCAACCGTAAGCCAGTGGTGCGTGCGCGGTTGCTACCCAGTTACCTACGCGCCAAATAGGATACGGCCATCCAGATGTCTGATATCCATCTATATATGAACCGAATATGAAAAATGCTAGTGTGTCTGTTCATTTGGGCCAAAGACGAAAAGTCCTATTGGGTGGTTTTTTTTATCGACCGGGCAGCCTGCCCGAACTTCTGGGGCTGGTACAGGGTCCGCTGGTACATGCTCTTATCGATCAACTCGGATGTGCAAATTCTGTAACTTTCTCGGTACCCTCAATTTTTATATTTCATTCTTTTATGTAAAAGAAGGGCCCTGCCTCTGCGTGTAAACAATGCATAAGAAAGCTGTATGTGACTGTGTGATATTTGTGGCCAGTTGAGATGTCAGATAACCTATCTTTACATTAAAATTTGGATTGCCCTCCCTTTTTTCTAATATAAATTTGATTTTATTAATTCTTGTTCATCCAAGAATTTCTTGGTTTTTTTACTAATGACATGTAAATTTAATTATTTTTTATAAGAAAACTTTTAATCTACTCATCAATTGTCAAAGTAACACGAAGAAGACCAAAAGTAAAAATTGCATCCAGGTTCTTAGACCACCTAGCGACGACTATACGCATTGGAGCGAGTCGAAAATGCATCACTGTCATCGCCCCTCCATCATCGGAGCCTGGAAAATTTGTCATAGTAGACAGTTGGGAAGTCATCGTGTTAAGACCCCAGAGACCAGCGCATTAGAACAACAACCACCGTTGATGGAGAGAAGCATATATTGGAAGGATCCAACCTATAACCATGCGAACATAGACGAACAAAGATCGGATCCAAGCTGATCCACCGAAGACAGACGTCGAACAAATCCTGCATGATTTGCCAGAGACAAATATCCACGGGCCTTCCAACGATACTAGAAGCACCACCGGGACGAGGACAAGGCGGACTTATTCCATCTTCAAGAATCCGCCGTCGTTTCGCCTTCATGAGCATGACACAAACCCTATCAAAATTCAAAGAAACTCCTAAAAATGGAGCCCTCCCATCGACAAAGTCCAAGATCCACCGCATCTCCATGACCCTAAGGCCATAAGAGACAAGGCAGGCCGACGGCTGCACGGTGGGAGGCAACAAAAACCCTAGCGATGGCTGCCCTCGTGTGTACGAGCGAAGGGATACACTCGCTTCATAACATGTACTGATAAGGATGGCAATTTTACCCATGGGCATGGGTACCTGACCCGCATGGGTAGTGTATTGGCACATTTTCATGCCCGTGGGTAGTATCCAAACCCTATCTGACTAGTCATGGGTAGGGCATGGGTACAATTTTGTTCCCATGGGTATGCCCAAACCCGACCTAGTTATCATATAGGTGGGTCACAAGTGTCATAAACCTAAGCTATCAAGTCCCTTCGTCCTCTACCCGTACTTCCCCAGCAATACCCCGCCTCTATTCCTTACAATCATCATTTTCCAACCCTATAAGGACCTAGCAACTACACCACCAACACACCTTTCTATGATGTATTTATATGCCCGATGGGTACCCATCGGACATGGATACCCATAAGGTATTGGCACGTGCATGGATTTATGCCCGATTAATAGGGTATGGGTATGATTTTATGCCCATGAGAAACATGGGTATGTGTATGTGATTATTGTACCCGCACCATACCCTGTATTGCCATCATTATGTAACTGACATGTAAATTTAATTAAACTCAAAAAATACACATACAATACTTTGAACCTTAGATCCAAGAAATTACAAGATAACTCATATAACTAAGAATTACATTGAAATTTCTTAGATCCCCTAAAAGTACAGGTTGTCAAACAACAATACCTTCAACAGAAGACCAAAGCACGACGCCAAAATCATAATGGATCGCACCTACAAAACGACAGAAAACACTAACACAAACTTATTAGATCCCATACGAACAAATCTGTGAGGACCTAAACCTAAAATCCACAAGGTCAGACACACTAACCTACAGAGACACAAGCTCTTTGTCTCAGTGGTGTCTCCCGGTAAGATTTCACCACAATAGGCGAAGAACCAGGGTACCTTATCTCAACAGCATCACACCTTTCGCCTGGAAATCACCGATGAAGACTCGAAAGATCATGCTAATAAAACTTATGAATATGCCTACCGAGATGTAAGGCCCCCCTTACGTTGTAGCTCAACAGCTGGATGCGAGAGGAACCGATGGAATCTGTGGTGGTTGACCCGTCGAATCCTAGCCTTGCGTCGGTTCCTCCTCAGTTCCCGTATGGAAACAAGGATTTCTACCGTGGATGTGTGAACGTGTTCCAATAGATATTTATAAATTCCAAAGTTTAGTCTACATTACTAACTAAAAGATTTACACCTAAAAAACAAAAAGAAGTTGATACCAAAATTTTTCTTCTCGATTAGTATTTTTACCAAGGGCACCAGTACACCTGGTCACCAACAAATACCAAAATACCATAACATCTATGGTGAAACTCTAGACATTTTATAAATTTTTTAAACAACTTGGTATGAGATGGCATGTGACAAACTTGAATTGTCGCATCTCAAAGAGCATCCATCTAACTTCGATAAAGACCGTCGTGTGTTCTTTTGGAGCGCCACCAATAATAACAGGAAGTGCAAATTTGTAAATGGAAAATTATGTGCAAATCCACACTTCTTGGTGGTTTGGTCAGTAACACCCATCATGAATAAACTAGATGATACTCGACAAGTTGTTGTGGGAATATTTTACAATATTTTTTTATGAGATTTGGTTGTATAGAATACGAATATTTGGAGTAACAATGCGATAATTAAACTGAAAGTAAATATGATTTATTGTCTTTGATTATTGTACTGTTGCAGAATATTCGTTATATATAAATAGCATAATAGTTTAAATTATCATGCATGTTTGCATGTTTATGTGCGATTTTTTCTATGCATGGTTGCATGTCTAGGTGGTTTTTTTCCCATGCATGATGCATGTTGAGGTGGCATGTTTGCATGTTGAGAAAAATAGGTTAACGAGACTAGCTGTTTAGATATAGAAGATGTCTCATTGAGATGTGTTGGTGGAAGATTTCATGATGCGCTGGGCCCTCTCTGAGAGATTGCTTAAAGCTAAATACTCCTCTTTCGGTGATCCCCTTAACGCTAATGCTTGTGGCAGATCACAATTTTGGCGCTCCGTAGTTATAGTGAGAAACGAATTCCGATCACATGTCAAGGTTGTGGTTGTCAATGGTGGTTCTGTTAGGTTCTTGCTAGATTGATCGTCTAGGGAGGGTCCCCCTAATCTTTCCTTCCCAATTTTGTTCTCATTTTGCCCTATCATAAATATCTTCATTTTGAAGCTCTTTGCTGGTAATTGGGATCTTGGCCTGCATCGCTCATGTCCCCTGAAGAGCTTGTTGAGTAAAAAGAGCTTCTTGCCCTTTTCCCTTTGCTCTCCTTGACTAATGATCACATGGTCTGGCCCCACATTCCGCCTCGGGTAAGTTCACGGCTAAATCTCTTTACTCTAGGCTGGTGCATGTGTGTCGTTCTAACGGATTTCAAAGTGTGTGAAGTGCCCATACTCCTCTCAGAATTGAGATCTTTCCGTGGCAGGCAATTCGGTGCCACAAATCTTCCTTCCAATGATAAATCCTTAAGCACAACGATACAACTAATGTGACGTGTCCTCATCATGGGTAGAATGAAGACGCATAACATATTCTGTTTATATGCGTGCTTGCAAGGTTTTCCCGGAGTTGTGTTTGGTGGTGGCAGAATGTCAAGTAGAACACGAATAACTTTGTAGTCCTTTTCGAGCTCATTGCTAATTTTATTGGCCAATTTTGTGTGTCTTCTGTTTTGCTCTTTCCGCACAATGTTGGTCCCTGTGTACTACTGGTAACATTTCACCATTGAGCATTTTTTTCCTAACCATCCGATTGATTGCTTATTCAAAAAATTCGCTTTCTTGCAACAATGGAAGATTTGTTAAGGGATCTGATGTCGGCACCATCAAAGTGATGATCCTCAAGATCTGCTCCACCGTCAACAACTTGTCCCGCCCGCGCCTTAGTCTAGCTGTCAGATTTTGATCTACTTTGGGCTGGCTTGCGTGCCTATATTTTGTTATGCCCTCATGTATGCTCTCAGTTTGTCATTACAATATGAGTTCTTTGTACTTTTGCCACTCTCTGGCATATTGTTGTTGGCCGTTGACTCCGCCTTGTTGCAACATTTCACTTTTTTTCCTAACCTTGAGAACAGTACAATTTTTGCATTGGATGAATTTTATTTATTCATTTGAGGAATCAGATGAACAAGTTATTGCAGCATTGTATCTTGGCTAATATTCTTTTTTCGATAAAGTCTTGGCTAATATTCTATGAGCGCGCGGGAGAGCAGATACAAGCTGCGGGAGAGCATCTCGTGGTTGACGGTGATGAGCCAGCCGTAGGAGCAGCCTATGACATGCGTGTCCGATGTCACATCGTTGAGGGCGGATAGGACGGTGATGGCATCGCGATCGCCGTGGACATGTATAAGCAGTGCAGGCGGTTGGGTAGTTGTCCGAGCAGGCGGAGGCGCGTGGTCCTCAGCACGCGGCGCCAGGACTTGCAGACGGCGGAGCAGAGTACGCCGTCGAGGCCTCGAGGGGGCCTACACGCCGGGCGATCTCATCCATCGCCTCTGTCGGCAGGTCAGAGACCACAACGGTCGGCGGCGCCATCTATACATGCATACTAGGATGATCGATCGGTGCCACCAATTTTGTCAAAGTTGTGATCTCTGAGCGCTCAGATTAAAAGGGGATGAGATGATGAGAGGGCACTCCCTGCACCCACTTTTAAGCAAATGTATTTTAAGCATGTTTAAAAATGTCAAAAAAATCAAAAGAAAATTTCACACATACATGTTCACAAGTGTGTGTGCACGGCACAAAGTTTTGTGAAAAAATATATTTTTGTTTTGTCTCCACAAAAAGACAAATTTAAGTGCTCCTAAATAGCGTTTTATGACACAATTTTTTGTCTTATTTGCACAAGCCACAAAAAAAATTATTTTTCTGTGAAATTTTATGCACGCACATAAAACATAGAAGGGAAAAATCTATATTACAGCGTGCGCACAGGATCCCTCCCGTGCGGCGGCCGCATGCGCAACATTCCGCTTGCATGCCGCAGGTGCACAGCGTCCGTTTTACTTGCAGATTCCTTTTAATTAGATTTCACACTTAGAAAAATAGATCGGACTGCTACAGCGAGGAGCACCCGCAGTGCGAGGTGGTGGGGCTAGGAACTTTTGCCGTGCTTCTCCAGTACTAGTAGTGTAGTACTAGTACTACTCATTTGCCTTTTTATTTTCAATCTGCCACACTGTATAGTCATACGCTGCTACAATGCGTAATCGGGCTTTATGAAATAATTAGCCACTAGATATAATTAAAATGGTAAGCGTTGTTAATGTGACAACTAGTTTTTACAACAACTGACAAGCTATATGAGACAATTGAGTATAATTAAACTGATAATCACAACAAAATATTGTGGCAACTAGGTTTTAGGACAACTGAACAATTGATAATTTTTTTACGAGAAAACACGACAACTAGGTAGAATTAAACTGATAAGTACAATAAAGCACCACGACAACTAGTTTTTACAATAACTGACAAACTTTATAAGGAAAAATGGCAACTAGGTAGAATTAAACTGACAAGTACAATAAAGCACCACGACAACTAGTTTTTACAATAACTGACAAACTTTATAAGGAAAAGTGGCAACTAGGTAAAATAAAAAATGTCAAGCACAGCAAAACATTTGTGGCGACCGTCAAGCTTTATGAGAAAGCATGACAACTTGGTAGAATTTTAAATGACAAGCACATCTAAACATTTGTGGCAACTGGAATTATAAGCACGACAAGCTATTACAAAACAACAGAGAAAAATGGCAATGAAGTTATTTTTTATCACGCAAGTAAGTGGTTAATATTATGGCAAGTCGGTGGAACAATGTGGCAAGTATGGATGGAAAAAAGTTGTCGAAACATGTTAATATGGGATCTATTTTTAAAGATCTCGTCGTGAGAAAGTCAACGGTTAAAACAGACCATCGATCGAATTAACGATTTTAAAGATAAAACTTTTTGAATTTCAAACATTAAAGGAAATCTTCAAGGCACCATTGCATGCATGTATGATGGAGAGAGAAGGAATTCGTCACGGCAATTCTTTTACTAGCTAGTAGTACTACGCATGCATGCGCATGCAGTCTGATGCGCAATCTGCATGCCACTTTTATTTTGCTTGCCGGCTTCTGTGTGTACCTACAACAGCCGCCGCACGGAGAACCAGGGTGCGGCGCCCTGCCTAGTCGGGTCCGTAACCGGGTTCATCCATGACTTTTTCATGAGATGATTGATTTGTCTTGCCCGCAACGAAACCTGAACATAAATACTTTCTTCATTTTTATTTACTTCACATATTAGCTTTGACTGAAATCAAACTTTATAAAGTTTGATCAAGTTTGTACAAAACAATATGAACATTTCCAGTAAGAAATTTATATGATGCGAAAATATATGCAACGATGAATCCAATGGTGTTAATTTGGTGGTGTATATGTTAATATATCTTATACAAACTTATTGTAGTATTTAAGGTTTGACTTTATACAAACCTAATATGCGGAGTAAATAAAACGGAGGGCGTACATGGACTGGTTGGAATCAGTTGCCCTCAAATTTGAAATACCGTATCGAGGACCCTCTTAGCTAGGGGTTGGGATTTGCAAACTTTTTTCATGGCAATTTAAGTTAAAAGAGGGATAGCAACCTCTTCTGAAGAGCATGTGTCGATTCTTTCTAGAGAAGGCAATTCTACCATCGTTTGATCTCAATCAAACGGCTATGATGATGTTCGTTATGGGTTTCTTCCCAGCGAACATTCGTTGGTTAACATTACCGTATCGCATAATGTGGCACACGATGCATGCATGTGTGTGCTATCAGGTATATCATGTACGTCTAACGTTATTCACCCGGGCACCGAGTTTCTTCACGTACGTCCAATGTGCCGGACACCTTAGTGCTGCGGTCATGCCATCCGTCATGCAAAAATAAATAAATCATCATCATCAAGTACATCCTAGATGCCATCGATCATGAGCAAAAGCACTGTGTGGCTGCCGCTCGTGAGTCCGACTCATATGCGTGGATGGATGATATCTTGTCCGCGGAGGAGGATAAGGAGGTCTAGATGCCGCATGCTACTAGTGTAGATAGTATATGTGTCAATGTGAAGGTTGAAAATATCATTAAATGACATTTGTAGTCCCTAATTATATGCAATGTGACAGGTTTTGGCCCCTATTGTAGTTTGATCATAGTTTTTATTAATTTTTTTTTTGAAACGGAGGCAAATATTGCCTCATCTATTAATTAAGCAGAAGAGAATTGTCCAGTTAATTACGGAAAACCGGATGAAAACCAGAACAACAAGGACTAAGTGCACCCCTAAAGACACCAACACACAGGGCAAAGCCAACCCTGGAACAACATCGATGACAACCACATCGCC
>CBMN010035252.1:0-11974 GCA_000582825.1 Hordeum pubiflorum | reverse complement strand
TAATATAATTCAAGAAAATTAGTAGGTAGTGTGAGTAAACTGAGGTATAAACATACACATACATAAGCTAATTAATTAATTAATATGATATCTTGTATGCTCTACATGGACAAAAAATACAACAAAAATATGATCTTCATTCTATAGAATGAAATTGAAAACTTGTGAACAAAATCACAAATAAGTGTTGAAAAGTAAGAAAACACGAGGATCCTTAATTTGGCGATATGGTTTACATGATACTCACTCCTTCCATATATATAGGCCCCCTATCAAGATATTGAGAAAAAAGAGTAGTGATTAATGTTCGTTTCATGGGCCTCGCACACTTGGACGGGCAAAGTAAATAAAATCCATATATTAGCTAAATTATAAGGTGATTCTGATCAAAACAAAACATTTATAAGGGAAGGGGCTACTAAAACTTGTACAATCCTGAGCCACCACACTGCTAACACACTCATTATCCAGTGTATGCAAGTTATCTCTTGCTCTTCCCATTACAAGTGACATGTTCAAACTCCAAAGTAGCTGGATTGAATCCTTCAATGCGGAGACACCAAATTTGGAGCTCCAAGGTGCAGCCTTTGCCTATCATAGCCTTCGCGCCAGAGAGACCAGATACAATGCATTTTTGAGAAAGAGAAACATTCACAAGATGCGGTATATTGGTCAAGGTTGCGTACTATCAAATTTAGAATCCGATTATATTTGTATTCCTCTCACATAGAGAATTGACAAAATATGATGATTATCACTTGAGAATATATACCAGCAACTAAAACATACACAAAATACACACACATATCACTTGTAAAAGGTAAACTTCGAGACACAATAAAACACTATATACCTAGATGTAAAAATGACAAAGAGGGGATAGGATAAATATGAATACATGTTCCTTGATGATCAATAAAATCCAAAAACACAGTTAAAAAATCAAACTTTACATTCGTGTAGGTCTAAAACTTTCATCAATGTTTATCACACAAAAATCAAGATTTTTTTTATTTTTACTAATTTTTAGATTTTACTATTCACCAGGGAGCATGTGAGCACGGGATCAAAAGAGCACTTTCGTATATATGAGTGGAATTAAACAGAGCTAAGAGCTAATAGCTTATGTACATCTGGAGTCAAGCGCATATTGTAAGTTTAGTGCAAGGAAGTTTCTTAAGAAAATGAAGTTATTTAGTACGATATGTTTTTATGTCATGGCGTCCAACCCCCTAACACTCATTATCATGGATCTTCCATATCTTTGGGTTTCAACAGAATAAAGTTACCGCTAATGATCTATCAAAACCAGTGAGTGAAAAAAGCACCCATCAACTATTCAATGGTACATTTTACTCACGAATTACCAAGACCAAACCACAATCAAACAAATGAGCATGAGCATCCAATCCCAGTGAGTTCAAAAATATTGAATTAGTATATATACCCCTTACCTGAATGAAATTCATCAATGGACACCCTTATTCTCTATCAAAAGCAAACCCAGATGATCATGTGTGCAGTGTGCGCCTATATTCTGTATGAGGAAACGTAAGAAAAATAGAGGTATACCTTGCTGTAGAGAACAATCTGACAGAGGTGGAAAACAAGTGTGAAGGAGGGATTCTCCTGGTTGTTATTTTCACCGCCAAGGGTGCTAGTATAGGGAGGATATGGAGGAGGTGCTCGCACCGCAGGTGATCGGCCATGGATCACCTCCTCGCAGTGTGATGGAACTTAACATCTCGACCGACCATGAATCATCCTCGCAAGTCATCGTCCGTGACCATCCATCGACCATCCTCGCAGTGCGATGGAACTGACCATATACAGATGAATTGAAGTAGCTAGAACAAAAAACTAAAGATATTTTTAAAAGGAACAATAAGAAAGAAGAATGGTGTCAAGGAAGGGAGGCTGGATCTAACCTGCATGTGCGGTGAACTGATCATTATGTATATACTTTGGCTGTGTTAAACAGTAGAAATAGTTAAATGCTTGACCAATTATTGTTGTGTTAAACAGTAGCGAAATATTATATATGAGCACGTCCGGCGGACTGCTCACTATGTATATATTTTGGTTGTTCAACATTGAGAAGACGACACTGATCCAAAATGATTATATCCATTTAGCATCATTTGTTCATATGATGTAGAAATATTGTGAGTATAGAAATAAGACAAATATGACATACAGTATACTAAATGACGCCTTGAATTTCATAAAAGTCTACTGGCCAACTAATCAACAACGAAATTCTAGAATCAACCAAGAATTCTACCCCACACTCAAATCTTCAATTCAACAAATGATATATATCAAGATGGGAATAATGTACCATGATGCAAAAAAAGGATGGAACCAATATTTCATGGAATATGCTACAGGAAGTTACTGAAACATCAAAGCAAACATGAAATATACACCTATTGTGGTCATGAGCAATGGCAACAGCTTTTCCTTCAGCACACTTAGTAATATAACATGCAATCGAAACACTCCACGATTAGCTTCCAAATCCATAATTTAAATGACAAAAAACAGGAATGAAAGCTATAAAATGTATCCATGTCTACCTATGGGCAGGCTCACGGGTACTGCAGATTGTGTAAAAAATTCATATTCTCTCCTTGTATTAATTAGTATGTTATTTCTATAAGAAAATTAGGGCAATGCGTCGCTCGATAAGAATCATTATACCATTTAAAAAAAATCATTATATATGATACAATGCCATATAGGGAAACATGAAAATCAGGGCTCACAAGATTCAGAGATATGCACACCAAGAAAAAGACAAAGAAAAGCTAAAGAACCACACCTGCATTAGTGCATCGTCCCGAGCATGACACGGATAGACCAACGCCCTTGAGATCGGGCAGAGCAAGAATCATGCCAGGCCAGAGGCATGCTCAAAGTCAGGGATGCAGGTGTGCATACTTACATCTCCGCGAACTCGTCCGTGCAACTGCCACTTCATCCGCTCTTGCAACTGCTCGGGTCAACGCAACTGCCCAACTGCCACTCCATCCCCTCGTCGCTTCTCGAGTTGTCGTGGCCTCTCCTCTCTACCTCCACTCCTCATGACCGACGAGCGGTCTCAATCTCGCTGATGCAACCAGTCCCCTTGAGAATTGCCAAAAATTGAAGGGATTAGAGATTCTTGTTCGCAAAGACACACGCATTATTTTTTTCGCTAACGGCGAGCCCGACGCTGGTGCATGGAGATGTGAAGGGGCAGGCAGCATGCATGGGGGCGGCGGCGGCGCATGAAGAACAGGCGGCGTGCCTGGGCCGACAACACTTGGAGTCCGGTAGGTCGAGCCTCCCATCTCTTTCACATCCGACTACTCTTTCTTGGCTCGCCGACCACCACAGATGCAGTGATCCCCTTGACTTACACGTCGGCCATGTCTCTACTGGCCTGACACATCGTCGCCGTGCTCCTCTCTGCTCTTCCTTATCTCTTTCATGACTGGCACGAGGGACGGGACAGACGGGAGAAGACCTCTTGATCCAGATCAGGCAGGCGCAGGGGTCAGGTTTGGAAAGAATGAATCATATAAAGACACTAATTTATTTAGATTTGGTCTTAAGGAGATTGATTTGAGATTGACCGTGATTGATTCTTTCACANNATGATATTACTAAATAACTTGCGCACGCATGGAAAGTTATGATCCATTTAGAATTTTTTTCTCTCGTTGTGTGGAGGTGAAGCGAAAAAACCAACGGAAAAGGATGGTGGGAGGTGAGGAAAAAAAAGAATAGACGAAATAGGTGAGGCGGAAAAAAACAGACGAAGGTGATAGGTGAGGCGGGGAAAACGTGAAATGGAGACTACCAAGTCCCCTTTAGGAGTAGAGATTGACTTACACGTCGGCCATGTCTCTACCGGCCCGACACATCACCACATCACTCCTCTCTGCTCTTCCTCCTCTTTTTCATGGCTGGCACAAGGGACGGGACGGACGGGAGAAGACCTCTTGATCCAAATCGGGCAAGCGCATGGATCAGTTTAGGAAAGACTGAATCACATAAAGACATTAATTAATTTATGTTTGGTCTTAAGAAAATTGATTTGAGATTGACCGTGATTGATTCTTTCACATAATAATATTACTAAATAATTTGCGCACAGATGGAAAGTTTTGATCCATTTAGATTTTTTTCTCGTTGTGTGGAAGTGAAGCGAAAAAGACCAGCGAAGGAGGGTGGTGATGGGAGGTGAGGCAAAAAAACCAAACAAAATAGGTGAGGCGAAAAAAAAACCAGACAAATGTGAAAGGGAAGACGAGAAAACCGGAAGCTATCAAGTCCCGAAAACGGAAGCTACCAAGTTCCTTAAAAGATAACATTAAAAGGTTCTCCTATATGACATGAATGCGCATCAATTTCTCCTACGAATACCCTCGTATATTTGTACAGCAATTAGTGTACAAACTTTCACCAGAAAAATTGTCGGACGAATACGCTCGTATATTTTCAGTTTCTGGCAGAAATTGAAAGTATGCCGTAAATATATTTTAGCGGCATTGTTTATCCTTTTGACCAAGAAATGGATCCCATTACTCCGCAAAAATGCGCACGCTATATAAAGCCCAGCCTCATGCCCGGGGTACTCCCAGCAATTTGACGCTGGAGCCTCGTTAATCTAATCCACCTCCCCACTAATCCACCAGCTGTTTCCACCGGGTCAGCTAACCGCTCTCTCTATAGATCAACGTCACTCCCCATCTTGTTCGTCCTGGTCACCCCCACTTTCCCTTGAGCTCCTTTCCCTTCGCTGGTCAAAGGCAGCGCCACCCACATCACAGTACAAGCCAAGCCAAGCCAAGCCAAGCCAGAGAGGAGGACCAGGCGTAGGTGGATGCAAGTGTGAGCCCGCCGTGTCCGCCCCATTCGCACACTAGCCACATGGAGCAACCGGCGCCGGCGCCGGAGCCGATGCTGCTCGACGAGCAGCCCCCCACCGCAGTCGCCTGCGAGAAGGTAACCGGATCTGTGCTGGGATGGCGTTGGCCGTGTGTTTCTTGGCGTGGTGTTCCGTTGAGCTCATGTTTAGCGTGTTGGCGCTCTTGCTGAGCAGAAGCAGCAGGATGGCGAGGCGCCGTATGCGGAGGGGAACGACGCCATGACCGGTCACATCATCTCCACCACCATCGGCGGCAAGAACGGCGAGCCCAAGCAGGTGAGCTGAGCGTCTCTTATGTTCCCCTTGTGTCTCTTGGCCTGAGTTTGCACGGCCACTTCTTGCCTTGGTGAGATGTATGTGTTCTGCTGCAGCTATTCTCTTTAGCTATGTAGAGTGCTTTGGTGATTACAAGTCATTGAAAGTTGTGTGGATCTTTGGCTATAGTTTTCTTCGTCTATGAAGAACGAAAAGAATGTTAGATAACGGCTGAATTTGTCAAGGACGATGGAGCTTGTCAGCCTATTTTTTTAGTGCCCATTTGTTTGATCCTCATGTAACTATGGCTTGCTCAAGAGATCTGTTCCAAATATGCCTGTGTGGTGTTCAATACTGTGGGTTTTCGGCACAAATTTGGACGGCTTCTGTTAGATTTTGGCCAACACTAGTGCTCAAATCTGTTACTATGAGCAACAGCTGATGCCTCTTTGGCGCCCAGTTGGTAATGTCCTGCTTTGTTTTTCAGACGATTAGCTACATGGCAGAGCGAGTTGTGGGCACTGGTTCGTTCGGCATCGTCTTTCAGGTGATTGCTCTAGCCATTGCTTGTTTCCCTGTTTGTGTTGTTGACTACCAGCCTGATGTTTAGGGAAATGGTTGCATGTGTAGGCTAAATGCTTGGAGACTGGGGAGACGGTGGCCATTAAGAAGGTACTGCAGGACCGACGGTACAAGAACCGTGAGCTGCAGCTTATGCGTTCCATGAACCATTCCAATGTTGTCTCCCTCAAGCACTGCTTCTTCTCAACCACAAGTAGAGATGAGCTGTTTCTGAACCTTGTCATGGAGTATGTCCCGGAGACGCTCTACCGCGTGCTTAAGCACTACAGTAATGCCAAACAGGGGATGCCACTTATCTATGTCAAGCTTTACACCTATCAGGTTTGTGAATTGTCAATGAATAAATGTGAATTGTGTGCCTGTCATTGTGCAACTATTCTAAGTCAATTTTGCATTGGTGGCAGCTATTCAGGGGGCTGGCGTACATTCATACCGTTCCAGGAGTCTGTCACAGGGATGTGAAGCCACAAAATGTTTTGGTACGTATCCGTGAACACTGGCTGTGTGCATCACTTGATGCAGAGGACGGCGTCTTCCCCTTTCGAAAAAAATGTATCAGTGAACACTGAACAGATTTTCTCGGTTATCATGTATGGCTTTTCATGCTTGATTTTGAATTTGCTTCCTTATACAGGTTGATCCTTTAACACATCAAGTTAAGGTCTGCGACTTTGGAAGCGCAAAAGTTCTGGTATGTTGGCTCTTTCCCCAAGAGTTTAGTCATACGTACACACTGCTTAGATCCATTTGTCCTGTCGTGTAGACTACTCATTCTATTCAGTATTGAACCAGAATTGGCATCATGGTCTGCTATTTTGATTTATTCTTACTGTTTTAGGTTTATAGCTGGCCAGGTGTTAAGATTAAAATTAAGTCACTTTTATGCACCTTACAGTTTGACTTCTTCAGATAGCTTTGGTTATTAACTATTATCTCTGTATTGCGCTTTGTCCCTACTGGAATGGTGAACTCTTGCTTTAGCCGAATGCAAAGTTTCTGATATTCACTTCATTTGATTACATTGGGTGTCCGACACTGAATTTAAACTTTTGTTCCTTTGCTACAATATCAACCTGCATAGTACTTTGATGTTACTTACCTGCTAATCTGATATCATTTTTCTTGTGCTGTTCTATCAGGTGGCGGGTGAGCCCAATATATCATACATATGCTCACGCTACTACCGTGCTCCGGAGCTTATATTTGGTGCGACTGAATATACATCATCGATAGATATATGGTCAGCTGGTTGTGTTCTTGCAGAACTGCTCCTTGGTCAGGTTAGTTCCCTCGTTTCATTCACATATTTTGCAAACTCCTAGGTTCCAACTAAGATGTCAATACTGTAGTTTCTGATCTTCCATTTCTTTTTGCTAGCCATTATTTCCAGGAGAGAGTGCAGTCGATCAACTCGTAGAGATAATCAAGGTCTGCAAACATTCCATATCTCTCTCTCTCTCTCTCTTTCGCTTAATACTATTAAATTTTGTTGACCTTTTGTGATGTTCTTGTAGGTTCTTGGAACACCAACTCGGGAGGAAATACGTTGCATGAACCCAAATTATACGGAGTTTAGGTTTCCGCAGATAAAAGCTCATCCTTGGCACAAGGTAGACTTGCAATCTCATTCTAATGTCCAATCATATATCACATTCGCTGTTATTAATATATGTGGCTCACTGTTATTAATACAGTCCAGACGTATATAAGATCTGCTGTAATATACTTTAAGGTAATGTGATGTGATGCCTACGTGTACTGATTGCTCTTTGCTGTGATCAGGTTTTCCACAAGAAAATGCCTCCTGAAGCCATAGATCTTGCTTCACGTCTTCTTCAATATTCACCAAGCCTCCGCTGCACTGCTGTAAGTTCTTTTTTTTCAAGTTGCTTGCTCTTCTAGGTGTTTGTCGCTGCAAGTAGGAGAGGAAGCTGAGGAACAGATGAATGTAAATGTAAATATGAATGGTCTTTTAGAGACAATCAGATATATAATTCTCCTTATTGCTTGTTGGTTACTTATTTACGTATATGTGTGTACTGTGCGTTTGTCAAACTAGATTGTTCAGTACTAGTCTTCTATGACCATCATAATCATAGTTATGAGGATCACTAATCCAGTATCATAGGTCCATGCTTGGCAGATGACTGAGTTGACATTTAGTCGTCATGTGACATGTTATACTATAGCATGATGGCGATACTTACGCATTTGAATATCTGTATGCAGCTTGACGCATGCGCGCATCCTTTCTTTGATGAGTTACGGGAGCCTAACGCGCGCCTGCCAAACGGACGCCCGTTCCCACCTCTGTTCAACTTCAAGCATGAAGTAAGGGCATCAGAGAAAAACATAAGCCGCTCATTAACAGAAATGAACATGTATGCGACCTGTTTATGCTGCTGTGCTTATGGGATCTGCATTTTGTCTGCAGCTGGCCAATGCTTCACCAGACCTCATCAACAGGCTTGTACCTGAACACGTTCGCCGACAAGCTGGTCTCGCTTTCTTGCATGCAGGGAGCTAAATATGCGCACCGGTGCCCTCAACCTTGCACCTTACCGTTTTGCCATGGGCAGAAGGGTGGTGGTTTAAGATGGAGGCAGGTCAGATGATCCCTGGAGCGATATATGCCAGATTCCATCACCAGAAATACCGGTAGAGCACCGAGGAATAACAACTGTGTAGATCATCTGCCAGGGAAGGAGCCTTGCTTAGAGTATTCAGTAGTGAAGTGGTAATATCATTCGGATTGGTGGGTACGGTTGAGGAGATGGAAGCAGCATAGCAGCCTTAGGCCATGGACCCGAGTTTTTTCAGTTTTTGCCCTATTGTAAGAGTTAATAGCTTCTTAATGTATTGTACTAGTTCGTAAGTTATCAACTGTCTCGTTCTCCATTCCTAATGTAAATTGTTGCAGTAAACTTCGCTGTTCAATAAGTTCTGACATGGCAGAGCTTCCAGGCCAACTTTTTTTTAGCCTCAGTTACATGGAGATACATGTCATAGACCAGAACAAGCACACAACACACACACACCTTCTATGCGTCTATGAAGATCACATACCTGCTATGCGTCTATGAAGATCTACAGCCTGTACACACACGACATGTCTTGAGAGACTTTTGAAGCCATCTGACGTCGTTCAACTTTTGAAGCCATCCGACTTCATGAACGGCGGATATGTCATCATTCTATGTCTTGCAGAGCGTCTATGAAGATCTACAGCCTATACATATGACATGTCTTGAGAAATTTTTGAAGCCATCCGACTGAAAGTACCCTCGATGAGACATCCATGTTGATCCCGTGGAACGATTTTTGGGCGGGTTGAATTTTTGAAGCCATCCGACTGAAAATACCCTGAATGAGACATCCATGTTGATCCCGGGGAACGATTTTTGGGCGGGTTGGGTGGCCACTGCCACAAACCAACCATCGAGCCATGCCACTTCATGTCATGTAGTCTACTTGTTTATTTTCCGTTGGGTAGTTGCAACCCGGTCGTGGGATGGCGTTGTGACTACCCCCAGCCTACGTAACCTCTAAGGCTCCCCAATTAGCTAGGCTAGCTGGCTTAGATGTAGTCCATGCCTCCGTTGGATCTGTTCATGAATGGCACTTACCGTAAGGCTTTGTTTGGTAACCAATAGATGAATTCCAACAGCAAATTCGATCCCCTCTTCCTTCCACGGGGGAGGTCTTCTCCTAGGGGATGGTCATTTGATGGTAAAGGGGAGAGGAAGAGGAGAGGAACACATGGCAACAAGCGAAGGGAAGAAGAGCTTCGTGAGGAGGCGGACGAGCGTTGTCGCGCGAGGAAAATGACATGGGGTATATTTCCACGAGTGTGCAGGCGTGGACCTCTACCTAGGAAAAGAGAGGGATTTTGGTTGGCATGGCCTGTAGATTTGGTTGTCCAAATATCACTTTTGATTTCCTTAGCAAGAGTTCACACGTGGGTTTCGAGACCTGGAAAGTAGAAGGGATCCTTGGGGGAACCCGTATAACCAAATGAGGCCTAAGGGTCGGTGTGGGGCGGTTAGTACCCGATGTTACATACATGATTCCTGCATCACGGTGAATAAATAGAGAAGAGGAGTTGTGCGACATTATCCGGCATAAAAAATATTGTGTGCTTGTGTCCCCTCTCTAGAAATTTCTTCTCTCCAAGCTCCAATGATCGTCGTAGGCGCGCAGCCAAATCTGAAGGTTGGCCAACCATTGGTATCAGAGCTCTATTTCTCGTGGACCCTGGAGATGACTAACTCTTGGGCCGCCCAAGGAAGAAGGTGTACACCCTACGTGCGAAGATCATTGACGAGGATGAGGACAGTGGCAGCGCGCTCATGGTGGAGCGTGTCATGCGTGATGCCTGTGGTTCGTGGTCGATGCTAACTCAGACGAACTACGCCGACTGGACCGTCCTAATGCAAGTCATGATGGTGGCCCGCCAACTCTGGGTCGTCGACAATGATGGGACACCGAAGCGCGAAACGGACCAGACAACCATGGAGTGTGTGTTGCGGTTTGTCCCACCTATGATGGTGTCCACCCTTTCCATCACGGGCATGGCAAAGGGGACATGGGAGACCATCAAGACTATGTGGTTGGGTGTCTGCAGTGTCCAGGAAGAGAAGGCGTCATCCATGAGCCGACAATACGAGGTGATCAGGTTCAACGACTCGGAGAGCATCAACGATCTCGTCTCTTGTTACACAACTTGATCTCCCAACAACGACAAGTCCAAGGACACATACCGGTATTGCTGCAAGGTCGGACATTGGGTGTAGGAGGAGGTGCACCTCACTTAGGTCGACGACGACGATGGGGGTCTCCTGATGATGCATTCACCGAGTCGGCTGTAACGGCCATGAGCTAGAGATTGCACCTTGTGAATTGCTTTATTACATAATTGATGTCATCCATGCAATACCTTGATATCCATCCCCATGCCTATGTTTTCTGCCGCTACTTCCTCTCTTCAAGATAATTGATAGTTGGCAACTGTTCGACATTCTTCTGCTTTGTTACTTATACTAAAACATACACCCCTGAGTTCACTCCATTGTCATTGCTACTAATAAATGTTTTGATCAATAGTTGTTTTCAGGAGTAGTTAAATTGACAACTCAGCCTCTAAAGCTTAGAAGTATTCTTTCGGTTCCGCTGTGCTCAATATATATATTAGAGTAGTAATACTTCTCAATGAAGACTATCGTGATCTCTTGCCTTGGAGATATGAAAGAGCAAGTTCAGTATAAGCACATGGGGGATTATTTGGTTGAAGCTTGCCACTCATCCAGTAATAATGGACATGTGAAAATATGTTCAAGTGAAGGCTTCCCACACTGCAATATGGGGGATAAAAACTCGAAGTGTTCATGATCAATATAAGGACTATGACTTGTGAGAAGCATGAAAGTCATTATCGAACTCAAGTTGAATGGGCAATAAAAAGGGTTGCATATGCTAGACTTTCCTATTTTACCGGTCTCAAGGTGCTTGGTGGGAAACCGTATCATAAGCTTTTAAAATTTTAACAACCACACTACAAAGAGGGGCTATTAGATGTGTAGTTTAACCACATCATACACAGAGTGGTCAAAGCTTTTAATATTTTGCATCCTCCATGTTCAATTAATGTTGGGTGGTTCTTTATGTGAGGACCTAGATATTATTGTTAGCTTTCAAATGAGCCCTACATCATTTGGAACATAGTTCGTATGAGAAAGTAGTAGCCTTTTCTGTGCATGCCTATCTAGAGTGTCCAAGGGTTTGACATTTCAGGTTTGCGGTTGCTCTATTTCAGGGTATTGAGTAGTCCGACCTATGGGCCGGAAACCCCAGGTCATCTTGATTAGAGCGAGAAACTAAGCAACAAGCAGATCTAGTGGTAACCTATTCATAGGGTCTTCTCTAACGACATTGTGTGGGATGCTTTTGGGTCTGTTTTTTCCATTCTTACGAGCTCTGACCTCCCCCTTCGAAGTCCTAATCTTTCACTAATTGTACTTGTTGTCATTTATATATGTTGTCACTTACAAAAAAAATTGAAGGATAAATAGTTAAAAACGGTAATGATAAATCCCGAACGTTTGGATTTTAGCATTTCGTCCCGAGCTGGCAACTTTAGTTGCCATGAGGTGGCAAGTTTAGTTGACAGGAGGTGGCAACTTTAGTGGCAAACANGGCAATTTTCTGAACTGGGACAAAGTT
>CBMN010035251.1:0-12986 GCA_000582825.1 Hordeum pubiflorum | reverse complement strand
ACGAGGCAGGCGGTGCCGGGGCGAGGCACGCCGTGGCTGGAGACGGGCTCTGTCGGGATGGGAGGAAAAAGTAAAAAAAAAGGGCTATAGTGAGATACAATTTTATTTACGGGGTATGTTTTGTCTGGGACAATTTCATACCGTAAAAACGGTTTACAGTGCACCTTATACGCGTTTTTAAAGGTTAACTTATACGGGAGCTCTTAGAGATGCTCTTAAAGATTTCAGTATGAACTACATATAGATGTACATAAACATATTTTAAAATATAGATTCACTTATTTGTCTCATATATAGTTCATATTAAATCTTTAAAAAGACTTATATTTAAAAAGAAGGGAGTACTACTTACTCCGATTCATATTAATTGTCGTAGATTTAGTATAATTTAATCGGAGGAAGTGCCTTCGTGAACCGGGGCTCGCCCTCACCCAATATTGTAGATATTGTCTTTGCTTCCGCTGACGTGGCGTCAATTGCCCGAGGGAGCATAACATTGCAGGCCGCAACGAACTTGCCCCTGCTGGCAAGTATCGATACCTGTCTCCTAATGAATTGATCTTCTCTTGGGCTCTAATTCACACAATCGGAAATCAGAGCCCAATCCTCTAGCACAAGCTCTTACCTGGCATGAGAGAGCTAGATCATAGTTTGACCGTAGTAAAAAAGAAGTCTCTTTCTCATTTGCTTCCTTGGTCATCTCTATAGAGATAGAAGAAACAAGTCACAAGCAAGGTTCATGCTATTTCTATTATTTTCACTATTTTTCTGAATTGTAAGATGTTTTACATATTTCAAGATGGACTACTTACAGCCTTAAAATGGATGGACAAACACACTAAAACGCATCTATATATATATTCGATTCAGAAAAAAGTTACTCCCTGATTTAGGACAATTAATATGGATAGGAGAAAGTACAATATTTTATAATACAGAACAGAGGTAAGAATGTAATGCAAGAGAAAAAGAGAAAATAAAGGTCTCACGCACACGCGATGATTGTGAAATGGGCCGGTCTCTTGCCACACATAAGAGATATATCGCTTATTGTAAGAAAAATGTTATATTATGGGTCAAATAAGTCAGTATACTCCCCACAAAAGAAAGTCGGTGTATGTTGCTAGACTACTTGCTAAGAGTGTGAGGAAAGATAAAAAAGAGAACAATATCTCTCTCCCTTCACATGCACGCTCGCACTCACACAAAGACAATAATTGCGAACATGGACCAGTCTATTGCCACCCGTAAGAAATATAATTCATGAAAACTGGACGTGATATTTCTCAGCACGAGCTCAAATGAGCTCAGATGAACACTAAATTCCGATTTTTTTTAAACAAATTTCAAAAAAATCTGTTTTTTTGTGGAAAACATTCACAAATTTTCTGGATGCTTGCAAAAAATAATCATGAAAGAATATTTGTGGAAGTCGTGGCCAAAAAAACAAAATTGATGCTCCAAAAGTGCGATTTTCAAAAGCATATTCGAGTGCTGATTTTGTTATTTTTGCCATGACTTCCACGAATGTTATATCATGATGAAATTTTGCAAGCATTCAGAAAATTTGTCAATGTTTGCCACCAAAAAATTTAAGAATGTTTTCAATAAGTTTACATTTTTTTTGAATTTACTGTTCATCCCAAGCTCATTTGAGCTCGGGAGTAGAATAGGCCTTTCCCTAATCTTCCTATTCCCCGCCTTAAGTGAGAGGTAACTCAATTATGAAACACATTCAGGAACCATCGTTGTGGACAAGCTCCGCGTTTCTGCTCATGTTCATCGATGTTCCTCACGTTTGACGAGCTCTTGGGCGTCAGGTGGTCGCTGGAGAACGCACCTGTCAATGTTTGACCAACATAGTTTTACTTTCTATTTAAACTAGGGTTTGTCTGTCCTTGGCCACCGCCCTTGAATGTCAAGTCGCATGGAATAAAAGTCACGTGGCTCTATCTTTATCCTGGGTCGGGGTTGACGCAACCGACAGTGAAGAGTATGGCGTACTTCGATCGCAAGGCCCGATGGGTTCTGAGCTCTTGGTAGTGGTGATGACGAGGATGGTGTCAGGTAAATATTTGTCGGGAGTTGTCATATCTCAATCTTTCGGTTTCCAGGTCTTCTACATAGATAGTAAAACATAGGTCCTCACTTATTTGGGTGAGTGACTTAAACTATTTTCAAACCCTTTGGTGTAAGTCCATCTTAAATGTTTGGTCGTCTATTGTGGTTTTTACCGGATCATGGTGGGAAACTATAGATGCAGAAAGTGAAGCCACATTAGCACATCTCCGGCCACTTCTTTGTAGCTTTGTGGGCCAACCCATCAGCGTTGTGTTGCTGGAGTTCCTAACTTTTGCACTTTGTAGATTTCATGGATAATAAAATGTATTCTATAAAACATGTTCTTAGAACAAAATCATATTTAATGGATTTTCCTTGAATATATGTTTCAAAATCCATGGCCAGGCCAATGGTCCAGGGGGAGTCCAACCTCAAAATATTCATTTATATTTTTTTTGGGAAATTCCAGGTTGGACCATGGACCACCGGATCCACCTCCTAGCTAGACCCCTGTTTTCATCACATAATGAAATATTTCTTCACATAAAATACAAAATTCACACAAATTTTCAAAATCATCATAAAAATATGACACTTTTTAAAAATCTTTTTAAAACTTAATAAAAATATTCATGTATGTCGATAATTTTTTTTTATGTATGTCAAACAACAATTCCATGGTGCTTTTCAAGGATTTTTGACATGTAAAACTGTTATGTACTAATAAATATGATGAATACCTCCATAAGGTTTAACTTGAATATATTAACAAATGACACCAAAACAAACTATACAAATATGTGAAATAGCAATAAGATACATATTAGAAAGTATCGAATGAAACACAAGGCCTAAAAAAATAAACAAGAAAATGAAGAAAGAGTAAAAAGGAAATGGAACTGAAAACTAGATTTAAAAGGAAACAAATGTTACTGGGCCGCTGGCCCATGGTGATGGCTAATGAGCAGAGTGTGGTTCCATACAGCACTTAAAGCGCCAGAGCTATATCTTGCTTTGTGCAAATGCTCCTTCCTACCCAATCACTAATTAAGGAGTACTTCCATCAAAGATCATTCCCACCTTCTCATGTTGCGACAAGTGGCGTATTGCATGTGTGCCACTTGTTGCAACCCGGAAGCTTTTCCTTTTTTAGTAGATCCGTTTATCCAAATGTTTTATCTTTTAAACCGTGCGTCCAAATCTTGAACCGCTTTCATTGTTGGATTCCTCGCGTTGAGATATTCAAAACTAGATCCCATGTCGATAGGTTTTGACAAAAAAAAAGTCATGAAAAAAACATGATGAGAAAACTATGCCTCGCATGGAAGAGAAAAAACATGTTTTTTTCGTCCCCGAGAGGCACGACCGTGCCTTTCACAGAAGCAAATCCGTGTCTCTCGTGGAAGCAAAAACATGCCTCTAGCAGAAAAAAATAGAAAACATGTTTTTTTTCGTTCCAGAGAGGCACGGCCATGCCTCTCGCGAAAGCAGAACCGTGCCTCTTGAGGAAGAAAATAAATAAAGAAAATATTTTTTTTCTGTTTCCGAGTCGTGCCACTCACAGAAGCAAATCCGTGCCTCTGAAGAAACAAAAAAAAAGTGTTTTCCCCCCTTTTTGAGAGGCCCTCTTGCGGAAGGAAATCCGTGCCTCTCGCGGTAGCAAAAACCGTGCCTTTCGAGAAAAAAAAAGAAAACGTGTTTTCCCGCACAAATTGTTTTGAATTTTTTTCGTCCAGAAGTTAAGAAAGACCGGTGAAAAACCGAAAAGCCGAAAAAGCCCAAAAAAACAAATTAAAAAACTAAAAACACATGCGAAAAAATAAAATCCGAAGGGAACTTCAAGACCAAGACACGTGGCGGCGACCGAGAACGCGTCATATGGCGGCGCCTGAGAGTGATCCTTGGACGGCTTCCGAAGGAACGCTCCTCAGATAAGCGTTATGAAGCTTCGTCTTTGCACTGTAGCTATTGGCTAGCCCATTTCGCCTTTTTTTAATCATTCATTGTGTTTCCTTCGGGTTCGCTAAGTAACGATTTTTGGCTGTAGTTCGCTGTTTTCTTCTCGGGGTTGCCTTTTTTTTTTGTTTTCTTATGTATTTTCTCTGGGTTTTTATTGCTTCACCAGTTTTTTTTTGCTTTCTATTGTTTTTCTTTGAAATTTATTTTTTGTACTGTTTTTCTCCAGTTTTCTTGTTCGCTTTGGTTTTTCTTTTCTTTGTTTTTTATTATTTCTTACCTTTTATCAGTTTTCTTTGTTTGTCTTCGGTTTTGCTTCATTTTTCTTCGTTTCATAATGGATTTTCACGATTTTCTTCTGGTTTTTGGTTTTTTTTTGTTACTGAGGTGTTTCTTCCATTTATTCAGTTGCCATCATTTTTCTTCGTTTTTTCTTCAATACATGTCTACATTTTTCATGCACATTTCTATACTTTACATATACACCAGCAACATTTGTTTGTACATTTTTAACATTTTCAAAATACAAGATTAGCATTTAAAAAATAATAGTGTTTGATGACAATGTTTTTCATACACACTGCACATTTTCGGTAAATTAGGATTTTTAAAAACTTTTTTTATATCTAGTTTTTCCCATACACATTGTGCATTTTTTGTATACATGTGAAACATATTTTTATACACATTTAATATTTTTTAAATGCATTATTAACATTTTTTCAAAACTATATGTACATTATATTATTGCAATATATGTGTAGAATATTTTCAAGTATAAACAAAATTAGAAAAAAAAATAAGAAAAAAGAGAAAAAAACAGATAAACAATGAGGCAGTGGACTCCCGCACGCCTGGGCCAGTCCAATATGCCTCTCGCTTCAGCCGAGGCTACCACCGAACTCGCATGTATAGGCGCACTGCACTTAAGGCCTGTCAATTTGTCGGCCTGTCACAGGCGTGTGCTCGGGTGGGCGAACTATTGCAAGCACTATTGCAAGGACTATCTCTGGGTAATTTGATTTTCAATTTTCCCAGGTTTTCGTTTTTTATTTTGATTTTCTAGCAGAAACAACTTTTTAATGAAAAGTATGAAAATTTGATAAAAGTTTTTTAAAATCGTGAATAATTTTTTTAAAAGGAGAATTTCTTAAAATTGTAAATATTTAAAAATTTCCAAAAAGTTAAATAATTCCAAACATTTTCTTAAAATTTTAAACCTTTTTTTAAAGCATGATTGTTTGGAAAACTTGAAAAGAAAAATGTAAGAAAAAACTAAAAAACTGGAAAAGAAATAAAATCGGACTGGAACTTGAAACAATGAGTGTGAAAAAGGAACTGCCATTAAGACGGGAATTCAGGATCATATAAGTGCCGGACACCCATTTACGTACAACACTAGGCCCAAGAAATCCAATAACATGGCTAATCAATCAGGAACGTCCTCCACATGGCTCAATTGGTCAAAATCATGAGAGCAGAAACTGGTCTCCTTTCTTTGTGGCTTTGTATGCATAGGCTTTACATGGGAAAAACAATGCTGGTTAGTGCTTTGCTACTTTCTGAGTCTAACTTCCCAATACAAAAAGACTAGAAGATCTTCTAAAATGATAATTTAATCAGCGAATTTTGTTAGCATCTGACTAATGCTAGCAATGAGACCGACAGGCACTAGTCTCCCAAATGTGTTAAGGTTAGCATCCAATCTGTGCTAGATTGCAGTGGGCACCAGGCTAATCATACCAGTTAGTTAAAATTATCTTTTTACAAGATGCTCTGAGATATACAATCATTAAAAAAAATCTTCTTCGTTTTCTTCTCCAGAAAAAGAAACGCAAAAGGCAAATCCCTCCTTTTTTTCTTTGACAAAGCCTCTTCTTTTTACAAGATGCACTGATATATGCAAACATTTTATTCTCACAAAAGGCAAATGACAAGTTTCTCCTTTTCTTTTTTGACACACAACTTTTTTGTGTGTCAGGTTAAAGGCAGCTTTTATCAGCATGGAGGAGAGTCAGCACTTTGCACAGCCATAAGCCTATGCCAAAAGTCAGTGCCTTCTCTTTTCCTCTGCTTCTTAATGTGCTTTTGCTTAGGGCTTGTACTTTGATTGGGACAATACCCTACTGTTCCCCATCTAACTGTCCTTGCAGGCAGCTAAAGCCTAGTAGGATATGGCTGCAGATGTGGCTTAGATTGTGATCTGCATGCAAATCAGTTGATAAAGATTCATTTTGCTTTGCACTCTCAGTAATTCCTGAACAATGTTGGTTTGCTAACTGTATGTGATCCAGTAAGTTACCTGAACATGGATGCTATTCTCCAGGTGGGCATAATTCGGCATCTTGTCCGGATCCCCCTGCAGTAGGAAACAAGCGGCGGTAACATAGTTACCGCTGAAAGTGACGAGTGGGCAGATGCTCGCTGCACAATGTGCGCAGGCAAAACCTCAGGGAATTTTATGTCACCGCACCGGTCTGGATCTACTAGTGGTTGTCGGTGACGGAGATTTTTCTTATCGCTGCGTCTAGGAGCTAGCCTCGCATTGCTGGCCGTTTCCTGATCTATGCAGTTGCAGCAAAGTGTAGTTCCACCATGGGCGCCAATGCCGCTTCATACCGACAACTCGCTTTCGCCGTTCCTCTTCGCAACTGGGAGCTGCTCGTCTCTGGGCCTCGCAATTCCACTAACAACTCACCATCCTGCTTTCCTCTGGGTTGGATCGGATGGGACAGCACCGCCTTTTCTGCACAACTGAATAGTTCTGCATCCTTACCATGATAAGAATAGGGTCAAGTTTCTAGCCCAAACAAGAGCTTGCCAAACTCACCAAAGTGTGCAAAATAGTGGAATCTTTTCCACTGTCAATGCCAACTCAGTAATGGAGGAGATGCTTCCACCAGTCAAAATATCTCAGTCATTCTTGTCAGCAGCTTCTCATGGCACTGAAGAAAAAAGAACATGTCGAGATGGACCGTTTCATGTCAATAACTAATCGCATTATGTGTTATCACTAGCACCTTTTTCTGGAGGGTAAAAGGGTCATTGCTGCGTATCCTCCGTGACATCTCTTTAATTTGCAGAAGGATCTCCGTCTGGTAAAATATGCCTATAAGTAGTCCATGACAAGAGGATCACCATGGCAGAACAAGTGAAGGAGTGTCAAAGATTCATCATCAGTGCAATGTGGGCGATGGAGCGCATCGATGAGTGGAAACCGGTGATCGCAATGCTGGTCTTCGACCTCATCTCTGCCGTAACAACAGCCCTGATCAAGAAGGCGCTCGAGGAAGGGCTCGACCGTCTAGTACTCATCACGCTGCGTCAACTGGTGGCCACGGTCTTCCTTTCTCCGATCGCATTTTTCAAAGAACGGTACATAAATTTTGATGCACAGAAGGTGACCAGAGTTCAGAACTTATGCTAGAATATGATGCCACTGTCGTTTTTTCTTTCAGGAACACAAGGCCTAAGCTCACACTGGAGATTCTCGTGTACCTCTTCTTCAGCGCAGCGTTAGGGTACGGTTGGCAAGCATACCATCACAACAATCACTTCCTCATATTAGTACAGCGACCCCGCTAATGTTCTTCCCGATATGATTCTGCTTGATTCATCACTGACTTTTCCACATATTTTAGCGCCGCGCTCTCTCAATATACCTTCTTCTACGGGTTGCAGTACACAACAGCAACGTTCGCCATAACTTTCACCAACCTGGCTCCTGTGCTGACTTTCCTCATCGCAGTCTTGCTCAGGTGTGTGTGTGTGTGTGTGCCAATTTTCAAATTTACCTGGTACCTTCTTCCTAATATCTGAAACCCTCTGGGAATACTACTCATCATGGATGTAGGGTGGAGTCACTGAACATGAAGAACAAGGCAGGAGCTGCGAAGATCGTCGGGACGCTCATGTCGTTTGCCGGGGTAATGCTCCTGACCCTCTACAAGGGTGTGGCCTTGACACACCAAGCAGAGCCTTCAGGCCAGCATGCAGAAGCAGCAGGAGAAGAATCTGGCAAGAAGAGCTGGACCCTGGGCACCCTAGCATTACTGGCAAACTGCCTGTGCTTCTCCTTTTGGCTCCTGCTGCAGTCCAAGCTCACCAAGAAGTACCCCGCACTCTACTCCAGCACCGCATACATGTTCCTCATCAGCTCCCTGCAGGGTGGAGGCCTGACGGCGGCGATACAGCGTCGGGCGTCGGTGTGGGTCCTCAAAAGGCCGGTGGAGATTGTTACAGTGCTATACACAGTAAGTAAGATCCTTTTGTTGCAGTTTGCCAAAAAAGAGTTAACTCTGCAGGGAATTGGCTGAACCAAAGAACGCTTGTTTCATATGTTGCAGGGAATCTTGGGGTCTGGAGTGGGATATGTACTGATGACATGGTGTGTGGAGAAGAGAGGGCCAGTGTTCACTTCAGCCTTTATCCCCATCATCCAGATCATGGTTGCCATAATTGATTTCTTCTTTCTTCATGAGAACATCTACCTTGGAAGGTAAGCCTGACTTGCCTCAGTTATTAAATCAGTACTGTATCATGATCATTCATTCATTTCCCATACTGAAATAAATGATGCTTAATCTTTTCAGTTTACGAGTGCGTTTATCCACTTTCTGCACTTGTAGAACTGCAATGGCTGGTCCAAACGGCATCACCTTTTGTATTTTTGTTTTGCCCTTGCAGTGTGCTGGGATCCATACTGATGATCATGGGCCTCTATATTCTGCTGTGGGGAAAGAGCAGGGATGCCTCGGCGACGGTACCATCTGTCAAAGAAGAGGTAGAGGATAAGGAGAAGCAAATCAAATCATGAGGACCAAAGCTATGGAACTCTCAGGCTGTAAAACTATGGCATATATTCCTCCTTAGTTTCCTACACCTACGTAGTTTCACCAGGAGGAACAGTATATGGTACTATTAGGCATTAGCAATGCAGTTGTCGTATGCGTTTTTGCTCGCACAACGAGACGATATGCCGGGCTAACTTCTGCAGTTATATGCCTAAATGTAGCCCAAATTCTTCAGGTGATAAAGAGCGGTGGGCATAGGTTGCCCATATCTCAGTACATTAGAAGGTCACATCTGTCACATTGAGCATGGAAAGAAATAAGAGAAAAGAAAAGAAAAATATTCTCTGCGTGATTTTTGTACGACCACCCCACGGCCCTGTGGGGGCGAGTAATATGGAATCGATGCTTTGCGATTTGATTTGGACTTAAAGAAACATTTTGCTCATCAAAGAAGAGAGACAGTGGGCATTGGATCTTAGAACTTTCTCACGGGAAGGTGTTCCCCTAAATTGTTCCTTGTAGGTCCTAAATTGGGCTCATGCCAAAATTTTCAGTGCTAAGACAGCATCCAATGCCCTACAGTGTAGAAGAAGGCCGTGCAGGAAGGATCACAAGCTATATTTTGCTTGCCAGAAACTGAAAAAAAGGGACGCAGAGCCTTACTTTGCACTGTGCAATAAAGAGGCAGCTATTCGATTCAGCCAGGTGCGCAATTTGCTCGATACGGTAAATTTTCCACAATTATTCATCAGACATTAGGAGAACAAGCAATGTCCTCCTCTCCCCCGGGCCATGTTTTAGCTCTCGGTCACGTGTGCGAAAACGAAACCGCGAGTCGGAAACATTCTTTAGATGCCATTTTCTGGACCTTCGGCTGTCACCGCCCCTATAAAACCATGGCATAACCAGAAACAAATTGCCCATCAGATCATTGAGGCGGACGGACTGAAAATGTGGAGTGCAGGATGCGTGGAGCAGTGGATGCCGACGGCGGCGATGGTGGCGACGAACGTCGTGATTGCCGTCATGACCGCGCTGCTCAAGCAGGCGCTGAACCAGGGGATGAACCGGCTGGTCCTCATCACTTTCAGGCAGATGCTGGCCACTGTATTCCTTGGCCCCATTGCCTACTTCAAGGAAAGGTATCATCATCACTATTATGATCAAAAGCAAAGGCAAACAGATCATGGTGATAAAAGCAGCTGCTGGTAGTAGCACCAGTAGTTCGTCGTTGGTATTTCACTGTCGCCGATCATGTGCTTGCACTGGCCTTTCCTCCTTTCAGGAAGACAAGACCAAAGATCACTGCTGAAATCTTTGCATACCTGTTCCTTAGTGGAATCCTCGGACCGGTGCTGCTTCAGTACACGCTCTTCGTCGGGTTGGAGTACACGACCGCAACATTTGCTGCAACTTTCGGCAATCTGCTCCCGGTGGTTACCTTCCTGATATCACTCGCTTTCGGGTAAATGTTCATTCTCTTTCCTGTGGCAAAAAGTTGTTGTCTGTGAAAAGAAGGTCTCTTCCATGTAGTAGGTCAGGTTGCAAAGTTTCATATACTAGTGTGTAGCACCACTATAAGTTTGAATTGATTCTGTTTGAACACTTTAATACAGTTTCCACTAATTTAGCTAGGACCAGTACAATAGCAGCTTCAAATGCACCAAGACCCTAATAGCTAGTTTGATTCTGTGCTATTATTACTTCTAAAATCTGTTTTCATCAAATCTAGCACATAATAGCATCTTGAACCGAACCAACTGCAAAAGAAAAAGACTTGGGCTTTACGGACCACATCGATCAGCGTATCCTATGAAGAGAAATTTAACACATAATTTCCTAAATCATGTGAATCAGAATCAAACACTTTTTCAGAAGCTAAGTTGCATTGCACACTCATGAGTCCTAAACACAATTACTAGAGCACCAGACAGATTCAGACGAATTTCATCCATAATCTGTGCTAGGTATGAGGCGCTGGAGGTTCGGAGCAAGTCCGGGGGCGCCAAGATCTCCGGCACGCTGCTCTCCCTCACGGGCGCCATGATGCTCACCTTCTACAAGGGCGCGTCCCTCACCCACCACATCCACCACCTAGCCCCACCGTCAGCCGGAGCCCCGTCGTCGGCGGCGGCGGCCGGCGTCGAGGAGCAGCACCGGAGCGCGGTGCGGTGGGTGCTGGGGTCGGCGTCGATGCTGGCGAACGTGGTGGGGTTCGCGGGGTGGCTGCTGCTGCAGCGGCGGCTCACGCGCCTGTACCCGGCCGTGTACTCGGCCACGGCGCTCATGTCGCTGCTCAGCTTCGCGCAGGCGGCGGCGCTGGCGCTGTCCACGCAGTGGGGCGCCGGTGTCGCCGCCTGGCGGCTCCGGGGCACCGTCGAGATCGCCGCCGTCGTCTACTGCGTACGTGCGCCAGATCCGTCGATTCCTGACGATTAAAGACGAAAGATTTTGATTGGGGATTTCGTTTTGATTTGGCAGGGGGTGGTGGCGTCCGGGGCCGGGTACCTGCTGCTGACCTACTGCGTGGAGAAGCGGGGGCCGGTGTTCACCGCCGCATTCAGCCCGCTGGCGCAGATGTTCGTCGCCGGCATCGACCTCTGCGTTCTCCACGAGCCGCTCTACCTCGGCAGGTCCGTCCGCCATTGAACTGAACCCACTCTCTGAACACTGTTGTTGTTTTTCGTCAGAGTGCTCTGCATCAGACAGTAAGCTCAACCAGTGTCGTTTGATCTGATGATTCTATGATGTTTGCAGCGTGCTGGGCTCGGTGCTGGTGATCCTGGGCCTCTACCTCGTGCTGTGGGGCAAGAGGGAGGAAGCCGCCGCCGCTCTGGCGAAGACGGTGGAGGTAGCAGCAGCTGCTGGCCATGGAGACGTGGCAGAGCAGCAAGAGAGAGTGTGACTCTAAACTGGCGCTGGCGGCGGCGGCGACGCGGATGGCGGTGGAGCACGCGGCGGCCACGGAGGCGCGGATGGAGGGGCTGGGCGAGGCGGAGGGCAGCCCACGCGCGCGCGCCAGGCTGGGGCGCTGCACGGAGCTCTACGGCGCCGCCGCCGACGTGCTCCGGGACGCGCTGGACAACATCCGGGCGCGCGTGTACGGGCGCGCCGTGGAGCAGATCGCGGCGGCGACGCGTGGAAGGGCGAGGAGGAGGCGCAGGGAGGCGGCGCCGGGGTCACCGTCGCCGGGCACGACAAGGAGTACGGCCGCCTCGCCGTCGTCGCGCTCGGGCTCACCAGCGGCATCGCCTGACCGTCCGTGGGCCGCTTTGCCACGTGGAAGAATGTGCTCGACTAACGTAAATAAAATGAAATGGAATAATAAGTAAATAAATAAAACCTCTTTTTTTAGCACAATTAACGAATAAAACCTATCAACATGACTCATAAGATAGTTTGTTATGTACCGCATGGGACAGTTGTGGTTAGCAAAATCAAAATTCATTATATAGATGGTTTGTTATGTGATTTATTTTACAATGAGTGTTACCAATGGAAAACGAGTGTGATAAAATGTAAAGTGTAGCCATGTGGGCTTTAAGGAAAATCGATACGATCAACGTCTCAATGTTCTGGGCCATTCGCTGCCTCCGCTCCGAGGCTCATGTAGAGACATGGGGAATAAGATCCGTACAACTAGCGAATCTAAGACACCTTAAGTGTGATACATATTTTTTGGCGAAATAAAGGCCTGCCATTGATTAAAAGAACTGAATACAACCCCTACAAAGAGCATATTATAACAAAAACATGCCACTCAACCACGCAAGGAGTGGCACGTGAAGGGCCACGAGTCTAGCAAACATTGGGAGAGCCGTCTGCTCCACCTCGAATCGTTGCCACCGACAGTCACCCTCAAGCAGAACCTGTAGCCGGATGGTGATGAAGATGATGACCAGCAACCTAAAGGAGGACGAAGATGACTTCGTCAAGCAGCCTCTTGAGACACATGATTAGTTGATCGTCGACGCAAAGGATCATGTATAACAGCATGCGCCGGAGAGGAATAAGCCCCTTGGACGGGTTGTGACCTCCCTGTAGAAGTTGAAGCAACGTTGAAGACCTGCTTGCCGATGATCTACGTCCAAAGACCACAAAGTGGGCCTCGAGTTAAGGAGTTTGAGACAGATGGTGCGTCTGCATGTATAGGAATGCGGGAGACCCCCCCCCCCC
>CBMN010035250.1:0-11828 GCA_000582825.1 Hordeum pubiflorum | reverse complement strand
CATGTCCTGTATCGGCAACATGTATGTAAAGCTTGTTAGACAATTCTAAGCATACACGACACATTAAGGTACATATCGATGCAAAGCAAAAAGAAAAATAAAGCTTAGCCCAAAAAAGATGAAAAATACTTGCTACAAGATATCAAATATACTTTTGTAGTTATAGATAATCAGAAATAGAAACAGGCACATTTAAGAACAGTGATAGGCGATGAAGCATAGAGAAAGTTCCAAGAAACATTTGCACAGAAAAATCAAGTACGGGAATCTCACCAGACTAGAGAAGATGAGCTAACCATACCAGTCAGCTCCTGAAAATCCTGTGCAGATCCAATCCTCCAAAGAAATCCTGGACAACAAGTGATGCATCTACAGGACTGCACTCAGCAGCAAAGACCTCATCTGAATACAAGATATGAAGACCAACTATTACCAGAATTGTTTTTCAGTGCAAAGGTATTCTGCATGGTGAATCTAACTAACTTATTAGTGGAAAATAACGAATCATCACAAGATGTAATAAGTTAATTTGCTCGATGAGGCTTGCCTGTATGCCCATGAAATGCATAAGTTGAATGATCCTCAACCTCATCTGAAACAACAAAGATAAAAATGAAACTTGAATTACTAGCACATTTTAATCTCAGTGTAAGTATTTCAGATTATTCGGAGTAAACTGCATGTACAGGCAAATAACTAGTAGCATAGTACCAAGGTTTATCAAAATGAAAAAAAAAAACGTACTCCTGTAAGAAGAGCCATTGCTGAGCTCACTTATAAGGAGATTCGGTGTAAAAGGCATATCCATTTGTCACTACTAAAAGAAAGAATCTTGTTCCAGTAAGAACAAACGCAATGTAGCATGCGAACCTTGAAAACAATATGACAATACTAAGCCGGGTGAATCGTGAAGATCCAACAATGGATCAAGTTTGGTATAGTGTGTAATTTTCCCAACGAAAAGGTACTAGGGAAATAGTCTAATTAATATCATTGTTTTGTGAAGGATCAACCTGATTTCCCGCGAGTGAACATTATCAATTGGGCTAGCATGCCCTGAACATAACCAGGCCTAGCAAATTCGACGGTAGGCAGAAAATTTAGTATTAGCTGTCACATACCCATTTCGTCGTCTTCCTCATCGTCATCATCGTCTTGGTCAGGGAGATCTGAACAAGGGTAGCAGTAAGCACAGAGCAAGCAAAAGGGAGGAGGAGACTGCTAGCCGCTAGGGACGATGAGGAGAAGTACTGACCTTCCTCGTCGAGGTGTATCTCCTGGATGACGTCCTGCTCGTCAATGAAGACCTCCTCGCCGCCAGAGCCTTCGTCAGGGACCTCGCCTGAGATACTCATGGCCACCGGTAGCCTGGTTGCCAGGAAAACTTCATAATTTGAATCTGCTCCCGTGCCCCAGAAAAAATAAAAGATGGTGGACACGAACAGTAGATTTTTTTTAGAGGAATAACACGAACATTACAATTGCATGCAAAGTGCATACACAATCAAGTGAGTAGTGTATGTGAAGCACTAGACCAGTCACCGACAAGCTTACAAGTAATCCTGATCCTGCCATAAACAGACAATATAATGCAAGTTTTCAAGTTGTCTTGCCAAGAAAATACTACTAACTAGACAATCTGCAGTTAGCTGAAAAACATGCCGCCATTAAACTCTCGGCTATTTCATTATGCGTGGTGCCCAATCCATAGAGCCAAAATCAATCATAGCTAGACACAATAGATCCGGAAATGGACAGAAGCATACATATACAAATAAATCATAGGCATGCATCCAGCTGACATAGACGCATGAATCAGCAACATATGTACACAAACATGTCAAACCTTGTGAACCCAATTCATATGCGCATGCATCCATCGCCCGAACAGCGTCAGAGGCATACGTCAAGCATGTTTTTTGTTTTTGTTTTCGAGGGAACCAAGGCCTGTTTTCTTAGCGACGCGTACCCAGCCGAATAGCAGCCCGTCGCGGCCCATTTAGTCTATTTCTTTTTTTTTCAACGACATTTAGGCCTGTTTTCGCTAGGTCTATATTTAGAAACCGTTGTTTCACTAGGTTGGCTGTCTGTTTTTTTTTTGGGCGACTGGTTGGCGGGACGTCCTATAGGCCGCTCTTTGCGGCAAGGAAATGCCGTTTCACACAGGCGACTCAACGATTAGGCTGGCCCATGAAGATCGAGACCGACATCGAACGCGCACTGCGGTGCAAAAACAATCGATTTCACGGGGATTCAAACACAAGATCGTGTGCTATACACGACCTGCTACTACCAGTTGAGCTAGCAGTCATATCTGAGAATACAATAGCGTCAACAAATAATGAACCAACAAGCTGCGCAAATCTGAATTATTTTAGGAATTTTGAAAGCATTTTTTGATCAAAAAAGGGAATGTTCTACGAAACGAAAAAACATCCCAAATTTCTGAACAAATGTTTAAAAAACTATAAATTTTCAAAACATAGTAAAAAAAATTCAAAATCATGAAGATTTCTTGAAATGGGAACATTTTTCCAAATTTCAAAACAAAATTAGGAGACGCGTACATATTTTAACACCCCAGACCAAAATTTTAAAAAATGGACATTTTTTGAAACTTGTGAACAATTTATTAAACCGGGACATCTTATGAAACTCCAGAAAAAATAAAAACGTGAACATTTTTTGCAATTTGCGAACAATTTTTTGAAAATGGGAACTTTTTTTTAAAGCCAGAACATTTTTCGAAAATATATGAATTTTTTAGACAAAAGTATTCGCAACATTTAAAAAAAGAACAAGAACATTTTTGGAAAATCCAGAATAATTTTTGAAAACAGACAATTGTTTGAAATTTGGAACATTTTTTAAAAGCAACAACATTTTTCGAAATTCAAGAACAATTTACAAACATGAACTTAGTTTAAAAAATATAAAAATAGCCTTGAAAAATAAAAAGGAAAAAGGAAGAAAAAAGAAACAGAAAACGAAAAAAAGAAAAGAAAACGGGAACATTTTTTAAAACTTGTGATCAATTTATGAAACTGGGACATCTTTTGAAACTCTGGAAAAAACAAAAAAAAACGAGAACATTTTTTGCAATTTGCAAACAATTTTTGAAACTTGTGAACAATTTATGAAACTGGGACATCTTTTGAAACTCCAGAAAAAATAAAAACGTAGACATCTTTTGCAATTTGCGAACAATTTTTGTAAATGGGAACATTTGTTTTAACGCCAGAATATTTTTTGAAAATTTATGAAAATTTTGAACAAAAGCATTCGCAGCATTTTTTTAAAAACAAGAACATTTTTTGAAAATCCAGAACAATTTTTAAAAACAGATATTTTTTGAATTTTGGAACATTTTTCAAATTTAAGAACAATGTTCGAACATTAACTTAGTTTAAAAAAGATAAAAATAAGCTTGAAACATAAAAAGGAAAAAAGAAGAAAAAAGAAACAGAAAACGAAAAAAAAGAAAGAAGAAACAGAATCAGAAAAAAAAAAGAACAGGTAAAAGTAACAAAAAAAATGGTTGCAAGTGCACTGTCTACACAAAACTGGGCCCGTCCATCGCGTCGCTGCTCGGTCGCTCGCCTGTGCGAAGCACCAGCGGTTGACGCAAAGAGCGTCAAATAGAATATTCCGAGGTTGGCCCTCTGTTTCGTTCTTGTTTCTTTATGTGGCATTGGTAGAGGTTTGTTCATGTGGCACTACACTACCAGGCTTCTTTTTTCTGAAATTCTTCTCTGACTCGGACTTCAACCTATTGCCTTTGTCCTTTTTTGGATTTTACACATGAGATTGGTGGATCTTTGAAAGCTGAGGAATTGGTACTACACTTCTTCATCCGTTTCTGCTGCCCCACAAATCTTTTTTGTATTTTCCCTTTGAGCAGCAGAAACAAGACCTCCCTGGCTACGTGTGACCTCGGTCAAGCAAGTCGCCTGGCACGCTGCCGACAGCACACCGGGCAGAACCCGCCGCCTGCAGCCGCCACATGCACCATAGACACGGCGTGGCTCAAACAGGCACCGCGCCCGCGCCAACGGTGAGCCGCTTCTGGGCCACACCACCGCGTGCAGCAGATCAAGGCGAGCACCACGTCCAACTCCCGCTTCTGCTGCATCTGGTCGGCCGCTTCTTGTGCTAGCTGCTGCTACAGCCCCTAATTAGCATGCATGAACCGCATCACAATAAGTATCTCGGTAGCTCACATGACGTGGTACGACCGAAAAGGCTCTAGCGAGAGATATTTTTATCCGGAAGGGATGATAGCATGATCTTAGGATTGGTCCTGCAGTAGGGTAAAGGTGTCCTTTGGTCAACGCCATCACGTCGCATGCAGATGCAGCCCTTTGGTCACCGGCCGGGTTGCACAGGTGCAACTTCTGCGTGCCCCGGTCGCTGAATACATTTGCAGTATCATCCCAATGATACTGGATGAGGGGAACTGTCCCGCACGATCTCGTATCGTATCCAAGGTGGGGGAGTTCCTACTGTGCTACCACGTCACGTACCTCGACCGCCTCAGAACCGTCAAGCCTTATAATTGGAGGGACGCCGGACCCGAAGCGAATCCACGCTTCCTCCCGCGCCATTGGAAGATGCTCGTCCAAGCCCAAGCCCAAGCCTAAGATGAGAAAAGTACCAGGTTCCTCACCGGCGCCTCCATCCGGGTCCAAATCCCTCAGGAGCACGGCCAGGTCATTGCCAGCGCCGAGGGCTGCCTGCTCTTAGCCTCGGGCACGCACAAGCTGTGACTGTACAACCCGGTGACCGGAGCCGCCGCCAACCTGCCCACTCCATCCTTCTGGATTAGGGCGAACGACATTACAATAGCGCAGGATATCAAGGCCGCAGGAATCATCTACGACGGCGAGGGCGAGGGCGAGGGCGAAGGTGTTCCCACTCCACACGGTGGTGCTCCTCGTGGCGGTGTTCCCACTCCCATTGATATGGTCAAGTACGCCAGGCCCGGCGACACCATGTGGCAGTGGCGATTCTTCGCCCCAAACGAGGAGAACGGCAAGCTTTCGTTGATCGACGGCGAGGGCGGCCTCTCCCTGGGCGGCCGCTTCTACGTCACGTCCCTCACTGGGGACGTTCTCAAGCTGGAGCTCCAGCCGCATCCTCACTTTGTACCGTTTGTGTACGCGGCCACGCAGCAAGCTAGCCACAGCCACAGGTGCGGAGGAGCAAGCAGTAAGTTACGCCTGAGGTCCTCCTACCTGGTGCCGTCCGTCGATGCAGGGATGTTGCTGGTGCGTAGCTTCGAGAACCACGTCGGGAGTGCACGCAGCCACAGCCACACGGGTGGGCAGCGGCGAAGCCAGGATAAAAGGTCGCCGGGGTCAACGCAAAGAAGTAGCACTAATTTATCCCCTTAAAAACAAAGTGGCAATAATATATGGCTCAAAAATGTGTAGCTCCTCGTAACATGTGTATGATATCTTTTAGTAACCTCACATAAATAAGAATAATATATTTGCCAATGTATCAAAACAAAATAAGCTTTGATTAGAAGAGTAGTTACCTCTCTATTTTTCTTGACATCTACGACTTTTCATCTTCAAAAAGTTAATCTATCACATCCTAACGTGGAGTTGAATATAGAAGTTTTGGCTCCAAGAAGCAAATGATGCAGTAGTTCATGACTCAACACGTCAAACAAACCCTAGAATGATAGGAGCATAGGAATTTTATACAATAGAAGAAATATGAATGAGATGAAGAAATCGGTTTTAGTGCAACTTACAGATCGAATCTACGAAACATATCTTTAATCTTTATGAAGGAGAGGCTTGTAGATCGGGAACGGCTAGGGCGGCGGCGGGCGGCTCTGGCGAACACATGTGACGAGCACGCGACACCTGAAGCAGAAAGAAGGGGCGACATGGGATCGAGATCGAGCGCAGGCGTAAACAAGAACGAGCGACCCTGACTCTTTTTTTTTTAGACAAGAGCGATCCTGAGTTCCTAACTCCTGATCGATCTATTGCTTTGAGCTGGATCGGTAGTGCGACTGGGCCTGCGTGCGTGCTGTTTTGGGCTGCTATTTTTTGGGTATTTTTTGCACTGGGGTCAGTTTTCTTTTCAATGCATCATTTTCTTCATGGTCTGTCCGTATGTAACAGTGTTTGGGCCAAGGTCATCGGGACAGTTGACCCCGGCTCAACACTGTAGCTCCGCCCCTGCGGGTGGGCTGGCTGGCTAGCTCACGGGCCTGCGCGCCGGCGTGATGGCCTCATGTGCATGCACAGCAACAGCCCCATGCGTGCATGCTGAGCTACTTGCCATTAGCGTGCATGCGCGCTGGGCTTGGATGCTAGCCGCCTCGCGCGTGCCCGCGCTGCTGTGTACCGGCCGCGGCCTGCATGCGCCTGGGCTGCGTGCTGGCCGCCGGCTCACCAGCCTATGGCTTTTGCACGCCGCCGATTCGTCGATGAGCTTGCGCATAACCTGTTTGATAAAATGTTGTATGTAGGGAAAGAAAATGAGGGCTCCGATTGTTCCGGAGAGAGAAAATGAGAATCAAAGCGGATGCGCCCGGACATGACCAGACGTGTCCGCGTGCGTATGAGGAACCGAATTAGGTGGACGTGGTTGTAGATGCTCTTAACATGCATGAACCGCATCATAGTAAGTATCTCGGTAGCTCACATGATGTGGTACGACTGAAAAGGATCTAGCGAGGGATACTTTTATCCGACACGAATGACATGATCTTAGGATTGGTCCTCCGACGGATTAGGCGTCATGCAGTCTTATGTTTACTTGTATTTCGCTTTTTTCTTTATAAGTTTGGACTTTAATTCGTTGTATACATTTTAGTTATGCAAAGACCGGATGTAATACTTAAGCCTTTTAAGTAATAAAGCTCTTCTTATGGAAAAATGCTCTTAGTAGAACAATCACTAGCTCGTTCATGTACAATGGCAGTAGCGGAATAGATATTCGGGTAGTCATGTATAAACTGGATATTGCTCATGGATATGCAAACGTGTATAAACGAGAAATGCCCAGTGGAGCCAGATTTGTTGTGCAGGTCAAAAACGTAACCAACAAACTGGATTGATTTTGCCACCGGAACTGCCTTGGGTACAATGTTCTTTCATACGATTTTCTTATGACAACACACATGCCCATTTCTCAAGATTTGGGTCCACAACACCAGATCAGTCTGGTCGTATAAGATCGTACAGCTTTTGATTGTACGCACTTTTTTTTTATGGAAAGGCCTTCATGGCTAGCTTTATTACTTAATAAGACTTACATCATCCGCTAAACTTCTAATGATAAACTCAAGAGGAGCATCCATCCATAACGATGGGGTGTTTGCTGACCCCCAACTAGCTAGCACATGAGCGACAACATTTGATTTTCTATTACAATGCTCAATAGTAACCTTCCTTAACTCTTGCATCAAGACTCGACAAGCCTCTAGCACCGGGGCTGCCACCATGTTATGACCTTCATTTAACCGAATCGCGTCCTTTCGCCACCTCTTTTGTAAATATCCTTAGTTGTCACTCAAACGGCCGTCAGAGCGACAACTAATACCGGGGCGAAGGCAACTTAGGGAAGCATTCAAATAATGTAGGGTCGTCCTGCTAAGACCCTAATATAATAGCCAGTCTCCTTTTATTAGGTTATCCTTTAATTTAGCAAGAAATTAGTAGGTCATAGAGAAATGAAATCTGATCAAATATTAGTTTTGTAACCTTTATCTGAATTCGTAACATACATTTGTAATGCATGTTCGACAAACACAATTTTAGCATGCAAGCTTACATTCCCATGGCATGCTTTCTAACATATCGCTAATGTTGACAAATAAAACACATGTAATTGTATATTGTTTTTAATAATGCTGGTACTTATTAAATCAAATGGATTGTCATTTCAAGAAAATTATAATCTCGCATGTATCAGTCCTCTATAATTCCATATAACTAAGACATAAAGTTTTATCAAAGAAATGGTACATACGAACAGATTCTGTAAGACCAAAAAACAACAATTCTCGTGTATACCACCCGCAAAAAAAAGTCTCGTGTATACAAAATTAGGGAGTAATTAATTAGGAGATGTTAAGTACAATTGAGAGCTAATAATTATAATTAAAATCCAAAACATCTGTTCTCCGTAAATAATTAGATTCAGATACATCTTAAATTATTACACTCTACTCGACTTCTCTATATCAGGAGCAAACCTACATTATGTCAAGTGGGGGGAGTGGATACATGCCGCCTATTGCGAAGCAGCGGTTGCCTCGCCTACAGGGCATCAATGATGGACTGGCCCAGTAGGACGTGGATTGTCATGTTGAAGTCCTGCTGATGTCACTCAAGTTTTTTAACTTTTATTTATATTTTAAATCAAATGCATATATTTCAGAAACTTAAATCTGCTTAAAAAAATTGAAACACAAATTTGAAAAATGTTAATATAATATATAAAAATGTTAGTGCAGTTTAAAATTGTTGATAAATTTCAAAAAGAAATGTTTGTAACAATGAAAAAAGGCTTCCATGCATGTTTCAAAAACAATGTATGCAAAATTGCGTGGTCGGTCGTTTTGATAATGAAAAAAGTTCCCGTGTTTCAATGTAGACGTGGACTGGTTTTGGTTCGAAAACTGATGTGCTGGAGAATCGGTTCCGACCACGGTTGGTCGTTTTGGCAATCTATATGACTGTAGAGTGATTGTGTGAGGCCAGAAAAAAGAAAGAGAAAATTCTTGAAGCCCCAAGAGGTACGGACGCGCGAATAGTGGAAAGCGCAAAAGAAGTATCATGTGGTGGCATTTTGAGTAGGGCATTTTAGAGATCAAGCTCCATGGAGGCCTCGAATTTGAAAACAAAAACAATTCAACCTTTTTAGTTCCAAAACATTCTGAAACAAATACACATATACCTAGAGACGTGATGTACACATGTGTAAATTTTTAAATCAAAATACGTTAAAATGAGAGCTACACACAAAAAAATTATGGCTTGTTAGCATATGTACTCTTCATCCTCTAAGTCCATGATTTTAATTTTGTGCAGATCGCAATTCAAGGTATTTCATCCTGAAATTTATACACATACATATTACATCCAGATGTTCATGGCAGTTCAATTGCGAAAGAATTTTGAATTTCAAAGCTTTAAAATTAAGGCCCCCATGGAGCTCGGCCTCCATTTAGCATTTTTGTGGCGTCTTGGTCTATATAACTGGAAACCTCCGAATGTAGGCATTCAGTTACAACATCGGGACTATTACCACAGTTATAAATCGCAGTGCGGCTGCTTGACGGATGATCTTTGGTCTCCCTACTCGTCCTCATGGTTTGGATTGCCACTGTGGTTCTGATATTGTTCGTTATCTTTTGTCGAGGTGTTCTCTCATGAGGTTTTTGTTGTTTTTGTTGGGTGTTCTCTCATGAGGTTTTTGTTGTTTTTGTCGAGGTGTTGTATGTTCGGCGCGTTTGGCGGGGTACCTGCAAAGGTCGTGGGGTTTCATGCTTTATAAGTAGCCCGCTTGTGATATGTTTTTATCAGTTTTTCATAAACTAAATGAACAATTCTCTTCTCTAAATTAATCAATGAGGCAAGTCCTTTGCCTTCGTTCTAAAAAATATGACAGTACTCTCACCACGGCAGCAGAAGGTTGCTTGTATTCTATCCGCCGTCGGCGATTTTTTTTTAACCATTTCTAGCCGAGTAATTGAAAGCATAATCAGTACGACAGATTAGCTTCTCTCCAATTCTTTGAGCTGGCTTCCTTGTTAGCTAGTACGACAGATTAGCTTTGATCTCGAGGATGTGGACTCTAGTTACTGCCGATTGATGTGGCGAATGCATGAAATCTTGTTCGCCATTGTATGTGGAGGTAATCGTTCCATAATGAACCAACCAACCCTTTTGGAAAACCGAGAATTCAAACTAATAATTAATCTACATTCTTCGGTTAAGCCAAACCAAACTTTTGCTAAATTTCTGTTGAAGTATTTACAACTTGTCTTTTAAACTACTCCCTCCGTTCTTAAATACAAGTCTTTTTAGAAATTCCACTACGGACTACATACGAGTGAATGGGTGAATCTATACTCTAAAGTATACATCCGTATGTAGTTCTTAATGAAATCTCTAAAAAGACTTATATTTAGGAACGTAGGGAGTATATATCTAGCATGTTGGTCCTGCATATAACTGCAGACACTTTACTGTTGTCGCGCTTTGGGGACGCTACTCTTGTACTCCCGCCGCTGCCTGGATGCAGAAGAGGGCTACCTTGATCTTGATGTACCTGATGGCTGCTCGATCTTCAGACTAAGGTCTCCTTTGGTTCATAGGAATTTTGTAGGAATTCTAAAGGATAGAAACTTTGTAGGAAAAATTCCTTTGAGGCCCTTTGGTTTATAGAAATGGATTCCTATTCCTATGTAGGATAGGAATCAATCCTTCACATTTCAAAGGAAAAAAAAATTAGCCTAGACTCAATGAAAAAAATTCTATCATATGCATCAAATGACATCTTTTGTCATATAAGAATTGAGATGCATGCCATCTCACTTCCTATAATTTTCCTATTCCTAGTTTCCTACACTATCCCAATCCTATGAACCAAAGGAGGCCTACCCCAAAGACCTGGATCAACCAGTGTTCCTAGAGGTTCCCTGCTTCATACAGCTCCCAAGTCTGATGTGAATGTTGAGAGTTAGATTAGGACCAAAGACCAGAGGCCGATACAAATCATTTGATGCTTGTGCATTTTTGTACTGCCATAAAGTCAGGTAGTTTAAACATGTACTTACTTGTCAAATTACAGAGTTGTCGACAAAACTTACTTTCCAAATTACATACACTTAGTTACACAGTTGCCGATAAATAATAGAAAAACGCTGTAGTGCCTAGAACGTACAGGTTGTAGCAGCACTGTAGATCGTTACATGCGATGCTAGCTAGTACCAGCATGTAGTAGTAGGGTAACTGTGGCCTAGAAAAACAGATTCTTTGTCGAAGGGAAAGGAAACAAGTGGCCTTCCTATCAAGTCATTCGACCCATGCATCGCGAGGAAAGCATCCAATCAAATAAATGCTTGCCCGGACGACATGCGTTTGTCCATCCATTAATTAGATATTCCGGGCATTCAAACATCCACAGGAAGAAATTTAAACGCATGTAGTTTGAACCCAGCGTTTTATTTTCCGAGGGAATTTCCTTTTTTTAGGGACAAATTGAACCCAGCATTCTACGGTACAAGAACAACCACTACACCTAGACAGGGGTGGTACTTAATCATCTAATTGGCAGGCGCTTCTTACCAACATATATATACTAAATGCTAGAACAAATTTTGCACTAATCTCGACAGGCCCTTCTTAGCTACATACATATATATACTCCTACGCACAGCATTACTCTGGCTGATAATCCAGGCCCTACTAATGTAGCGGAGGGCGTCTGCTACGTCACCGGCCGCGTTCCTCCGAGTGTCACCAGCAGCGCCTGGCAAGGCTCCATGCCCTGGGGGCGCCGAAGAAGAGGAAGGCCAAGACGAAGACGGTGGCGAGGAGGAATACGGGGCCGGTGGCGACAACGTAGGCGGAGACGAAGCAGGCGACGTCGAGGAGAGCGACGAGCAGCAGCCCTGCCATCCTGTTCCACGTCCGGTAGAAGCGCTCGCTGGAGAGCAGCACCACGAGCACCAGCGTGTACACGAAGGTCATGGTGTTCAACATTCTGAATGTCTCGTAGCTGGCCATCACCGGGGTGCCGGCGGCGTGCCCGTCCGGCCCTTCCTTGTCGTGCTTCCAGTACCCGCCCGGGGG
>CBMN010035244.1:0-16996 GCA_000582825.1 Hordeum pubiflorum | reverse complement strand
CCGGGACTAAAGGGGGGGGCCTTTACTCCCCACCATTTAGTACCGGTTGGAGAATCGGCACTAAAGGCCCTTACAAACCGAGATTAATGCCCTGTTTTCTACTAGTATACTCTCATGTGAGGCTGGACGAAACAAGCATGCTTTTCTTCCCGCTCGTGTCCGGTTCAAGACCGTACCGTACGGTCCAGCACATGTAGGAAAACTGGTTGGTCCTGGCTGCAATATTCGGCCCGAAAAAATGTTGGTCCAGTATTGTCATTAACCGAGCGGGTCGATTGGACGGGAAAAACGCAGTCACCGCCGCCACCTTTTCTCATCATCGCTGCCACCAGCAAGCCCCCGATGAATCATTGTGTCCCCGAGCTTCCCCTCTCCTTCCTTTCTCTCCTTCCCGTTTATCGTATCCTATTCCTGGTCTCCATCACTACCATGCGTGTAGTGTAGCGGATTTTGAGTTCTCAACCATGGCCTCGACCCCAACAATGCACCAATTCCTGCTAGCATTGCTGCTGCATGAGCTGAAATCGTGCCATCACACGAGCTGTGGGTCAAGCCATTTTCCTTATAACCGAACGGAACGAAAGAATAGACAAGAACATGTATTGCGGCCGTGCCATCTGACGTCCACCCGTACGCAGCTATCCTGCACATGCACACGCTGAAATTGTGCTATGTCACGAGCTCCCACAACAACCTAATCTGACTAACCTGAAACTTAGCCAAGAGGTGGACGTGCCCACATTACATGACTAGTGATGTCTGCACTAAACGAAAATTAAGCAGTAAACATGCACACCGGCCACCATCTCAGAAGGAAGAACTGGGGAACTATACGAACGCTCTGAAGGTGAACGCTCTAACTGAAATCTTGCTCCGCCGCTTGAGCTAAAGGCATAACCTTCTCGAACATGGCCTAGGGCTTGTTCTCTTTGTCGTCAGGTCCTTTATGCCTGACGGGGGCAATATTCTTGAGCTTCAGCGTTGGAAAATGCGTCTGGAGCATGGCCCATGCATGCTGAGCACCTTCTAGGCACGCCGAAACCTTCCAAGTATGTAAACGCTGGCGGCCTTGTTGGAGACATCGGCCGAGTTTGGCTTAATTCTTGGGCAACCGTCCGTGTGTCCATAGAGAAACAGTTCCCATGGATGATCTGGTAAGCTGATGCAGAGCTTCTAGCCGCATCAAGGCATTCTTTAGGGTATCTTTTGTTTCGATCTAATTCATAGCAATGGCATGCCTTGCGAACTTGTTGGTCTTAGGCTTGGGAGGGATGGAGGACTAGGTCAGTTCGGACTCTAACCATGAATTATGTTTCTAAAAAAGCTCAAAAGTATTTAAATAACCATTTTAATGGGGTTCGATGGGGGGTCAAGGGGTCTTTTAATTTGCCGTACCTAGGTGATATGGGATACGGTGGCAACTAGGCTCACAAGATGGTAGATCTCTGGGTGACATGCACATGTCACGACGGTCGTGGCCACCTTTTCACATGGTTAGGATGTGGCTACAATGTCAATGTGATGTCCTTGAGGATAACAAGCCTAGGGTGGCCGACGTCTCCACGCCTCTCAACGTTAGCCACCACCACCAGAGCCAATGCAGCGAGGACCACGTGGACAACAAGCTGCTTGGTTTTTCGTTGTGTGTGCTAACCGAAGTTTGATGAACATTGTGACTTGGTGGTTGAGGATGTCGTGGTCAAGATGGTGAGCATCCTCAGTAAGTCAGACTACATTGCGATGCGCCTCAGACAAATGTGATGGTCTAAGGTGGCATCGTGGATTATCGAACTGTAAGTATCTTTGGTATGATTCTTTCCCTTGAGAGAAAGTGTCCCCTTCCCGACATCTCTTATTCTCAAACAAGATTATATTTTCTTTTTCATTTTGCTTGCACTGAATGGATCTTCAAGCAGGGAGATATTCAACTTGATCACTGGTGCTTTATAAGTCATTATTTATTGCAGGGCGGTGGTTCGTGTGAACAGAAAAGGTCTTGAATAATGGTTTTATACTGTCCATGTGATCGGTGTAAATGAGTGGTGAGGGAAAGAGTGAGTGATTGCTTTCCTTGTCCTAGACGCAAGTGTATTCTAGTTTCAAGGATAAAAGTAATGTACAATAATGAAGTGAACGTTTGTTTATCAGATTAATGAAGTGAACGTTTGTTTATCAGATTATGCCCCTGAAATAGTGGTTTAGTCGTAGGTTGTATATTGAAGAATACAAGATGTTTGTAATCATCTAATCATGTGCATGGGCGATGAAACCAAATATTCATTTAATGATGTGCACCAGAGGTAGCCAATATTTATGATGACGGCTCCTGCGAGGTCATCCACGACGTCGACGTGGGTCCGGAGGGCAGGCAAGCACCTCGTGTGGCGACCTCGCACGCGGGCCGTGATCTGCTTCTCCCCTCCCTACTGGCGACAGGTAGGAGACAGGGTTACCCATGGTGGGTTGGGCCTGTTCAACTGAGCTGCCAGGTAAGTTGGCCCAGGTAAGCTCTTATCCCTTTTTCTTTTTCGGTTTTCTATTTTTATTGTCTTTTTTGAGTTAGTAAATATACTAAATAATTTTAAATACTTTTAAAATTAATTTTGGGCACTAAATGGAATATTCTAGTAGGCCCTCAAGTGATATCAGAATATTTTAAGCATTTAAAATATTTATAGGATTTAAATGCCTCAATTCAAATACAATATGTGTTAATTCCAAAATCCAGAATGTCATAGAAATAAGTGCATCATTTGTGGAAGAGGTTTTCACATTTTTCAAGAATCATGGACATTTCCGAAGGACATTTTGGGTTCACTGGAAATATTTTTAGTTAAACCTAGTATTTCAAAGTGGTGCAAGGGTTTGTTAAATCCCCGTTTTCATGTTTTTGAAATTTAAACAAGATGCAACATGCAATGACTAGCCCAAGTGCAATACTAAACTATAGTTATGACAATATGAGCCTACGCGGCTCCATGAGGGCGCGGCGCGAAGCTCTGTTGTGTAGACACCATGAGATATGTCGGTATCTGGATTTCTCTGGCAAGGACAACGGCGAAGAAAGTCATAATGGTTCAGATTGGAGGATCAGTAAAGCTGAGGGGGCCTTGAACGCGATGGAGTCAGTCAGGTATTTGATAACTTTTAGAAGTAGGAGTGACAAGTGGGGGCGGTACAACTGGAGGATTTCATTTTGTGTGGTGCTCCTCATGTGCCGAGTTGTGATTTTCAGGATGAAAACCTAAGGTCTAACCTTCATTGGTGAGCCTGCAATTGCCTTGCTGATGGTATTGTTTTGAGAGCTCGTTATTTCTCCAGGGTGAAAACCTATGACCTTGGATCGGGCAACGACGACGCTTGTGCACTCTTTCATTCTCGAAGGTGTCGTTTTCGAAAACCTTTTATGTTTTTCGGGTGTTGTCTTTGGTGGTGGTTCGTGTGATGCTGCTGAGAGAAGTTGCTCCCTGTTTACGAGGCCTTTGTTTTCTATCATTCATTTTTGTTTTCTTTTTGGGTATCTGCATCCTGGATGTGTTGGAGAGATCTTGTTTATGTCGAGGCTGGGTGTAATTAGTATCTTCGCAATATTAATATATTTTCTTTTTGCAAAAAGATAGGCCTCAAAGATGTAAAAAGACGTTATTTGTACATCTACATCATCTAATAGAGATGCTCTCACAAACGACAACAATCCATCCACATAATCTATTTCTTCTCTACCGAAACACTAAAGACTGCCAGACTTCGGAACATTGCGCGCAAGTATGACAACATGCCCCGCACGTGACCTGATAGTTTCCGAAGAGCAGGAGTGTGGTTTTTCCAAGGCCGAGCCTTCTATCTTAACCATAAGTTTTAGCTTATGTTGCATAGAGATACGAGCATGTTCTGGAAACCCACATATTCGTCAGAGCTATCAGCACGTAATACAGTGGCGCATACATGCAAATGTGGCAGAGTAGCGTGAAGCGTCAGAGCTGGACATTGTTCACTACTCACATGGATCACCCGGCACATCGTACATGGGTCAGCCCATAACGTTGCCAACGGGATGTTCTGTGGACCTTACTGATTTCTGGAGAGGAAAACATGAGAAGTCACATGTTGAGGTTTTACAAAGCAACAAGAGGTAAATACATCGTGAGTCATACAACTTGCATGCGACATTCAATTTGATGCACAAGCTTGTAAAATCCGTTTTTCTGGTCAGTGAACGTGTCCGACTGTGTAAATACGGTGGTTTCTCCCGTATCCCACTCTTTATTCATTATGAACTTTATTTTGCTTTATGTATATTTTTGAATTTAAATATATTCAAGTTAGATAGATACAAACTTGGAAATATCGACCATTTCAAGGGTATCTGAACAATGTAAAATGCAAAGGTAATATAAAGGAAACACAAGATACACCAGAATAAAAAAAGAAATAACAACATATAGAATGTTGGTCCGTTTAGGCGGATGGCTAGCATAGGCACCAGCGACAACGAGGTCATAGGTTAGATAGATAGGTTTTGTCTGACCCCGCATAAAAAATATTGATTTCATTTTAATATTTTTCTATCTGTCATGCTAAGATGTAAAGTTTTGTTGTGCCATCTTAAAATGAATTATCATTTGTCTGTTGGTTGTCCACGCGTGCGTACAAACAGTCGGTCGTTGGTTCGAAGCCCTTCCACCCTCTCTTTTTTTCCTTATTACAAGTCCGTGCACTAAACTAACCGTCACATGCAAGTTTTAAGACTCTCAGTGTATTTACCTCTAGCAAAAAAGCATGCTGCTACATGAATGTTTCAGCTCACACAAGGTTGTAGGTGGATTTTGTCTCCACACAAGATTAGCTACTCGTGTGTCGTGTCACCCTACCCCTCCCAACTTCTGACACTGAAGGATGCTCTTGTCCACCAGTGACTCGTGAGATAACGATGCTCCCTGCTAACATTTCTCCTAGCTGCACAAATCACGAGCTAAACCGATTATCCAAAAAGAACGTGTGGAGATTATAGGATGGCTAATATTGTGGTTGTGTATTGTTGTATTGATTTGCCCCTTACATGGATATATATAGGAGTACAACCAGTGAAAAGGCTTGGAGTACAAGACAAGACATGATATTAAACTATAATTCTATCCCTATCTTCTTATTTCTATCCTAATCATGTTTATATTTCTTACATCCCCCCTAAGTCGTAGTGGGAGTGAAGCAGACGATTGCGATTGAATTTGAAGTCTTGCGCTTATGTCGTCTTCTCCACTGCGCCATTATCAACTCTCTCTCTGATGAGTTGGCACCTAGGCGGTGACTGCATCCCCCTCTGGTTGCTTCTTGTCTTCTCCTTTATTCCCTCCCGCAGTCACAGCGGCAGTGACGGAAACACTAGTGACGACGCGGACGCTGTTGACTGGAGTTTTTGCCGGAGTTGCTGTAGCTGTTGCCGTGTGATCCATGTCGAGGTTGCCGATCATGATGTAGCCATGGTCGAGGTAGTCGTAGTCTATGGTATAGTCATAGTGGATGATGAAGCCGCACAAAGCCAGAGGGCGCAAAAAATGAGTTATAACGGAGCTGCGGACGTGGATGATGCACCTTGCCGATGTCAGAAGGTGTCGTCGGTGATGATTTCACCAGTTTTGCCAAGACCGGAGGAAACACATCAAGCCCAGATATGTTTTGCCGGGACTGTGTCGCCATATATGGGTCGTCACTATAGTGACATCATGTCGATGCTGTCATGTTGTCATAGATGACGCGGTCGATGCCGTCGTTGTGACGCGGTCATTGCCGTCGTCGAGGTCATGTCTTTTAGAGTAGTCTGTCAGTGGACGTTAGATGTCCATCTTGTGGACGAGACGGCAACGGTGTGTGTTGATAAAGACGAGGATGAAGACCAAGCTGATGTAGACCTTGGGGATGAAGTGTCGGTGTTGGCATTGCATTGGGTGAGTCGACGATGATGCGTCGTTTTAAGGCGTCCCTGTGGCGACGAAGTGTCGATGCCGTGTCGTGTTGAAGAAGTCGATGAAGAGTTGCATCTCTTTCCACACCGGCCTGACGTGCGGATGGTGTATGTCGTAGCCGCTTCTCGTAGATGTGATCAATGAAGATTTTTTTTCACTTGGCCGTGATGTCGTCGTACAACTTTTGTGTAGGTCGGCTTGATGAAGGTCGATGCAGATGTGTGCGGTCGTTCGTCCTCCCGTGATCGATGCGCGCAGCTGCTCCAGGTTCGGCTGGGTGAAGACGGTTGATGCAGATGTTATCGGTGCAGATGGCTGAATCGAGGGAGGATGGAGGCCGCGCGTCGTTCGTGCGAGCGGTCACTGTCCTGCTTGGAGTTGCTGGTCCAGCGGGCGGATGGTCAATTCAGAGCCTGCGCGTGTGTGTCGTCGCCCTGGAGTTGCTTTAGTCGGAGTAGATTGATCTGCTGTGTCGCGGAGTTGCGGGAATCTGGTGCTTGATGACGCATCTGCTCGTGGTCTTTTGGAGCCAGTAGTGTGCGTGAACCTGGCTAAAATTCATTAGACTACATGCATTATGTGCATGGATGAACACATGGACGTGGGATGCTCTTGGCTTGCTGATGTAGCGTGTGCACCTGGAGGAGACCTGTGTGTATCGCGTACATCACTCGCGATCTTGCGTTGGGGTCGATGCCGTGGCCTAGGTCCACGGGGACGATTGGGCTGCATGTGTTTGCTCCGCGGTGCGTTGTTAGCTTTAATATTGATTCATGTATCAGCATGCTTAGTTTTGAGTCTGCATGTAGTTTAGTTGAGCGAGTTGTCCTCCGGCGAAGTTTCAGTCCAGTGCACGGAGGAGGCGAGATGCCGGGCAGCCGGACGGCGGCCAGTACGACGAGAAGGCCTGAGGTGCTGTGCGATGCGGCACGGCCGCGTGAAGCGGCCAGGCGAGCTGGAGCCGGACCGGCTGAATGAGTCCGTTGGATCGGAGCTAAAAGAATCGGTGTGTTAGTTAGTGCGTTGGTGTGCGTCCATGGGTCGTGTGGCCGTTGAGTCAATGCTGCACACGCACTGGACATGGGCGTGCATGCAGTTGGTAGTTAGTGCATGAGGCTAATTAGTTGGGTTAGTGGCCAACTTAGTGGCTGGGTTAGTGGGTGTGTTCAACCCTTGGTGTATATATACGTACTGCATTGAGTTAATGAAAAGGCACAAGGCCGTGAGGGCTGAGCAGAGATGTAGCATTCGTGGTAGCCAAGGGAGAGTGACCAGGCAAAGCTATGTGTTCTTCCTTGGTCTATGCGTGTGTGTGTTCTTGTGTAGTTGAGAGAAAGCATGAGAGAAGAAGAGAGTTGTGTGAGGCAACCAAGTGGAAGAAGAAGCGGCGCTGCGAGAGGCGGCGAAAACATGCGTCAGTCGCGCACTCGTGCGTACGTGGTTGCCTTCCTGAGCCGGATCTGCTGGAGCTTGAAGTCGATGTTGGGCTGGAGGACGACTCGACCGGATCCCGTTTCTGCGACGTCGCCGTTGCTGCGATTGCACCGCGTGTTTGAGGATCAAAGGATTATTTGGTGGCTAAAAATGATCTACTAGAAGAAAATATTAATCTAATCTAAACTAGAAAATCGATCTAACCTTTGATTGATCGGGTGCCGTGCCCCAGAAAGAGAAGATTAATCTCCCCGGGGGTGGCGCGCTGCGGAAGTGGTAGAGGAACCTAGATCGACGTCGTGAGACTAACCGCTCTAATACCATGTGAAAATTATAGGATGGCTAGTATTGTCATTGTGTATTTTTATATTGATTTGACCCTCACATGGGTATATCTAGGCATACAACGTGGGAAGTGGATTGAAGTACAAGGCAAGAGATGATATTAAAATCGTTCTATCTTTATCTTTTTATGTCTATCCTAATCATGTTTATACTTCTAACAGAATGTAACGTGTAGCTCGGCCTAGGAAAGAACTTTGCGTCCCGAAGAGTGATAAATACCACTTGATGTTTCCATTTACGGCCACCTGATCCACAGCCACAATGGTACGTCTGCACAGAAATATTCATCTCTTTCCCAAGGTCTCCTATTCCTAGTTACATTTCATACTTTTTGTTCTACCATCTATCCCCTCAAGCTACCTTCTTTGCTTTCATCCCTTGTGGCCTTTTTTATCCCCGGTGAAGAAGCTTGCGCCAACAAATGGTAGCTCGTTGAGCTTGCCTCTATTTCGTTGGAGATTGAGCAACTTATATAGGTGCGTGAAATTATCACTATCTTGTAAGGTGGTTGGTGAATAAGTACTATTTTGTACTGACTTTATGTGATTCAGTAGGATATTTATTAGTTTGGTTGTGACCATTTACAATCGTCTCTGGTATAGAAATTCTTTGTTCCTTTTGGAGATTGGTACTTGGTTTTGTCCCATAGCCTATGTGCATGCCGATATCGAACGAAATAGTGAATGAGACTGGTTAAATAGAAATAAACTAATTTCATACAAACTGTAAAATTGTACATTTACTCCGTCAATCATCAATGTTATTTCCACTGACCTACACCTGGGCTGCTGTTTTCTTAACCTTCAGTGACACATTTTCACGCATACATATGGCGCTAGGTCAAGACTCTAGATACAAGCAAGGACCAATGCATGTTGTGGACCTTACAACACCAAAATAGAAGAATATCTGAATTAGAAAGAGAAAATGCTGAAAAAGATAACATGATAAGCAAAGAATATATACATACTAGGTACAAATAATGATCAACCCAACTCTAGCTCGCCCTGTTTTGGAGTTCAAAGATAGACTCCACGATCCATGAGGGCTATGCAACCTAAGATGATGCAGTTCAAAAACTTTGTTGGATAGTGTAGTATACTATAACATGCAGTCACATAATTACACATATAATCAAGAATCATCGTCATAGAACATCACGAGAAAAATTAATCAGGAGAGGACGAAGGGTGGATAGGTCGGAGGTAAACCTTATAGTGTTATGACAACTATACTATTTGGGTCATTTTTAAGAGAATGAGGATAACTGCCAAATTCTGCATCAATTGATGCACACAACAATATATTATTTATAAAACAAATTCCAGCAGCCGAAATGTTTTGACCCGGAAAAGAAAACCAAGGCCGTGTACGTCATGATAATAGCTCCACCAAGCAACGACTAACTGTATGGTAAAAGACAAAAAGAAATGAAAAGTACATGACTTCTAGGCAAAGTCTTCAAAAAAGAAGTGTCGCATGTGCGCCATTGGAATCGAGTCTAAACCATAGGTCAGATTTTTGTATTTTTCTCACCAAAGTCAAGCTTCATTCAACTGCCTTCAACAAGCACATGATGCAGGCGCATGCTGACATAGCCTGATCAGCTATCTTGTGTTTCCAGCAGAGTCCGCTTACTCGTCGTTGAAGCTGCCTCTTCCATCATAGCCGAATATCGCTGAAGAGATAACTGACAACTTAGATGTCCCATACCGCCCCACCACCTGTCACTATCGAACCTCCTTCAATCCACCAATAATAGGCATGCATGATTTTAGTCTCTGCATGAGTCGTCATGCTTAGCACCTGCCGGCAACAAGCTTGACTTGACCTATTTGGCGCAACGGGACAGCTAGTTTTCTAACATAGGAGGACATACTTTCATTGAATCATAGCCATCCCAACATGTCACACATCTGGTTATCATTGATATACTTGACAAATAGGGATCAATCCTTCATTCAGACGGAGGGCAACTGTGTTGGTTCAACTTGGATAAACCATTTCAAAACGAGGAAAAAAATGCAAACTCGCCTGAATTTTGGCCATTTTTTAAATTTCATTTAAACCTTTTAGAATTGCAAACACACTTCACACTAAAAATGAAAAGAATTTGAAGAAACATTCTGACGCCCATGTCAGTTGCGTCATCCCAATAAACTTTATGAAAATGAGGTCAAAATAAATTCACATTTTTATAGGGAAAAATCATTTTCAAATATGCTCTTAAAACCCGTGTAATTTGCAAAAAATGTTCCACATGAGAAGTGATCCCTGCGGATTTTCAAACTTGTACATCGTGCAGTTCAAGTATGGTTGCATAATAGATTTTTTTTTGTATGAATAGAACAACTGTAGGAATGTTTTTTGTATCGTTCAATGTGTTTCCATGATCGATACATTGGCCGATATTCATATAGATTCACGGTACACATATTAGAAGACTTGACTAATAATTTGGGGCAAAACAAGTATCCTAGAGTCTTTTACATACAATCTACACAAAAGTCCAATCAAAGGGAAGGGGGCACCCAAGGTAGGGTTGTATCCACCCCGGCCGCAAAAAAATGGCAGTTGGATGAATCTTTAGGCCTCATGGCAGAAAACTAGCTACGTGATACTAGCTAGACTCACCTATCAGCACGTACCGCATCCAGATTGTGTACTTAGCCTTTACTCCACTCTTCAGTTCATGTTTATAGATATTGTTGACGGCTAGACTGGACACAATTAGTTTTAGTGCATTTTCAAGAGGAAGTGTTTTAACATCATATCAACACTGCATATGGTACAGCATACACCATTCTTTCCAAGTGTCTGGTTCCTGATGTCTCCTATTCTCAAAATTAGTAATTGTTACTTTCTTGCATTGCTTTTTATCAAAGAGTTGGTATATGAGAGAATGTAACTAAAATAAGTCATGAACTAAAGGAGAGAACCCTATCGAATGTTGGTGCTATAAATGGAGAGTTAACAACTCATGGTGTGGTCAATGAGAAAATTTATCTCATGTCAATCACATGGACATTGCAGGAGGGATAAAACTAAAATGAGAGAGATTCATGTGGTGGGACCCACATCTCTCTTTGTCTTGTCTACGTGTTATAGCCTGCAGCAGCAACACTCCTGAGCATTGTAATCGGGCACCCGCATTATCCACTACGGAACTCTTTCGATCTTGTTGTTCCCATAGTTATTTTTTTGAGATAAGTATTGATATCTTGTTCACACAAAGCCATGCTAGTTCGATTTTTCATACGCTAAAAGGTATTGTTCACACAAAAAATCCAAACAATGTTAATGAGGTGGTACCTTGGATCGTGATAGGATGCAGAGCGCTGTCACTCCGGTCAGGAACGGGCACGTTTTTATCTCATCGCAGCGACAGAATCAATAATATCGCGTCTAGTGAGTCCACCAACTAGGAAGTTGAGAGACAGCGTACCTTTTTTTTTCATTTTTCTTTATTTGCTCCGTCCTTTGTTGTTGTTATTTATATCTCAAAATATTATATTATATATAAACACACAGAAAATACATCCTGCAGCTGGGTGTATTTACACCAATGTGTCATATACTATAATGTTGTGAAAATGCATCCTGCAACCGGGTGTATTTACATCCATATATTTCAAAAAAGATATTTACTCAATTTTGAAAAAAGTTTGTCACCCTTTTAAAAATGTTCATCACCCATTTAAACATGTCCAGGAAAAGTAAAAATTAGCTCTTGCAATACTAGAAAGTATCATACCATTCAATATAATGTTGATCACGCTTGGAAAAAAATTCAAACATAGAAATCATGTTCATCGCATGTTAGAAAAAATTTCACGAGACACCGACAATTTTTCCACACAAGTTCTAAAAAAGATTATGCCGCTAAAAAATGTCCATGCCATGTAGAAATTTGACACATTGAAAAACTATTTTCATGCAATTTTTTAAATGTTTAATGTATGTTGCAAATATGGTCACCATTGTATTTTAAAAATGTTCAATATGCATTTGAAAAAATTTCAACACGTATTCACAAAAAATAAAATGATGTACTTGAATAATATTTAACATGATTTTGCAAAAAGAATATTCAACATGTACATAAAAATGTTTAACTTGCATACAAAAAATTGCAATCCATTAGAATGAAGCCGATAGGTATTTGAAAATATAAAAGAAGGATACAAAGGGAAAATAAGAAAAAAACTTATGAAAATAGATAAAGGGAAAACGAATAAAAAGAAGAAAAAAGATCACTTGAAATCTTCCCGAAACTCGGCCAAAGCTGCATGGATGGTTCCAGGAACTATTCTTGGGAATTTCCCAAAACCGCTCCCTACCACACGTCAGCCCACCTTCTCAATCTATATAATTGATACCGATTAATGCTTCTCCATAAGCGAGACATAGCATTTTCAGCCAGAACGTGACTGGCGACGTCTTCCCTCTGATTGGGCTAACTAAGCCAATCTTCGAGGTCGACAATTACATTCGTTGGTCGGGCCTCTGGTTATCTATGATAGACGAATGTGCTGGGGATGGACCTGTCACACGAGGCCACAATCAAACGGGTGAGTGCGCTCATGAGTAGGGACGTGAATGGGTGCAAGGCTACTACGTGTTGCCGTACGTGGTGGCATTCACTAACCTCCCGGAGTCCGGATCAATTGTTACTACTTCAACTACCCTACGTCGACTATGGATATGCTGGGCAGCGATGGCCTCTACAGTGAAAAGTCTACTGTGAAGAGTTGGCCGTGGATTATGGTGACGATTAACTGAGCAACTTATGATAGTCTATGGCGGCGTACAATAACGAGGCGCTCGTAACAGAGCACAACATCTCACGGTCAAACAGTGCCTCTTTCCCTCTATTAATTTCTCACTCCTCGTGAGTATGCCATTATATGGGAGGAAATTCCATGAAGGAAAAACACAACTCGAACTCGTAGGTCAACTCCCAGAAGTTACAAAGAGGGGGAAATAGGGGCAGAATCCATGAAAAATGTTGTACGTACTCTAGAGGCGTTTGTGCAACATATGTTCAGATGTCTCACTGTTGTGTGTCCTACACGGATTTAAATGCTGCTCCAGGTGAATACAGACCCTTGCCTAGCGGAACAAGGACAATGTGAATTACCAGGCGGGGCAGTCACTCTAGGGGCTCTCATCCCGATGCCTTCTATTCTTAACCTAGCGTTTCACTAGATTATTCATGTACTATTTTGCCTCCCAGTTGCTGGAGTAATAGAGCGTGACATGTTACTGGAGTATATTGTAAACCATACACATATTGATATCCACGTATATTTATTTCTGAAACACTGCAAGTGTACGAGCTTCATATATAATGAATGTGCCTACCGTAGTGAATTAAGTATAATGTTAGACTGAACACACGTACATCAAATGGTTATACTTTAGTACGGGCAATAATAGAGTCTATGTTTAAAACCAAGGTTTAAAGTAGCAGGCTATGGCAACTAACGATAGCCTCAAAATAAGTTGAATCGGCGTTGTATCCCTCTTAAATCACTATGCACCAAAGTTTAGAGTACATAAATGATGTTTAGTTAGCCCCTGGTAGAACCGCTATAGTGCCACTATAGCTCATAGCCTGCTATTTGAATCTAGGTTCAAAACGCAGTCCCTTTGAACTATTTGCATTAAAATGGTAAATATCCACATTACCTCAGCCTTGATCTGATTTTAGAAAGTAAAAAGATATTACTGTGTACAGCCAACATGTGAATTACAGTTCGATAGATTGCTCGATTTATAAGTTTTCATCAGATAATAGGGTAGCTATGGACAGGAGATAATATGGTATCATATTACATATTTCACCAACTCACGGTTTTGTTAAAGCAAGCTACTGTAGGAATCATTTTGCATAGTATCAATAGATTGCAAAAAAGCAATGGTATGAACACATACAGTTATTTCTACCAAAATGCATGGACTTCCTTTCCCTATCACCAAAAAGGATTTCACCCCTTTTTACTCATAAAGCTAAAGCATTGCCACAAAAACAAAAGAAGAAATGGCAAAATATACAAGATGCTGAGGAATAGATGGCATGCTCCGAATGCACGAAGAACATGCTTTAACGTTGCGGAGCTCGACGTCGCTAGGCTGCTTGAGGAGCTCGTCGTTGCCGGTACACTATACGAGCCATGCTATTGGTGTGGTGACATGTGTTTCATTCCTCCCCAACCAGCCACCAAATCCGTCAAACCAGAGGTTGTCCCTCGATGGCTTTGCAAGACAAGGATCACATAGAGAGGCCATCATATTTAGATACGGTGCTCGTGCCCCAGACAAGCACCTAACGCAAGCTGACCACACGCTCAGCCAAGGGGAATGCCCGGCAGCACCCACTCTAGCTACCCTCCGCCATGAAAGAAACATGCTTGCTTATAGAACCCCTGCCTCCCACAAAACCGTGGGACAGCAAAGACTTCGACGCCACCTTCCTTGGCAGTCGCGCGACCGTGCCCAGTGACTGCATCTAGCAGCGGCAAGATGATAGAATGGGAGGGGAGGGGGCGGTAGCGACACGAGGGACCTCTCGTTGGTGACAGAGGCGGTGCCAGCTATCTGGCAAGGTTTGGCAGGTGCCATACCTAAATTTGTCTACAAATACACCAAGTATATATACTAGTACATATAGCACTTTGAACCAGTAAGATTCAGCGTGTGGTAACCTTATTGCTTCCTACTAGTGATCTTGATGCATCGGTCAGTGGGCTTGTGAATTGTGACTTCACTCCACGGACAAATGAAAACACCAATACAGGATCTAGCCGGCCAACCAGGGATCACCATTTTGCTCAAAATAATAGCGATCGCGATTTCAAAAATTCCGGAAAGTTGTAACCATTAAGCGCCCAAGAAGAATAGCCTTTACCAAATTAAAAATAATTCAAAATTGAAGTTGAACTTCATTTTGAAGAAATTTTGTTACCGCTGTGCCAAATAGTGATATCTCATTGTTGAAACCCACTTACCCATAGGGCTGTAAGAAAAGCTCGAGGCTCGTGAGCTGCTCGAGATCAACTTGTTTTTTGGCTCGACTCGAGAGCGACTCGAAAAGAAATGAGCTGAGTATGAACACTTTCTGTAGCTCGGTTGAGAAACAAACTGATCTTGAGCCAATGTTGGCTCGTTTGATTTTAGCTCAATAGCTCGGCATAATATCATTATGTTAAATGATCATGTCTATTAAATCGAAACGGGATAATTTATTACCTTTTATGCAGCCGCCCATGAATTTTTCTCCATTTTATTCACAAGCAAACATGGAATCTTAATTTGTAGTAGAGTAAATTTAGGCTCTATTATGGTACTTGGTCGGCCGTGTGTTAAATATTCTGTTGTTTCTGACATCTCCGCCCTACACTACGTTGCAACTGTTTATGATTGTTGGTCAATATTTTGTTTTCCTAATTATATATATGATGTGATCACTATCTTAGGTCGATGCTAGACTTTTGGTTGTGAGAGAATAAGTCATACTAATTTTAAGAAAATTATATTATCACCGTTCTGATTGGAATAATATTTTTTAGTGTTTTTAATGTCGAGTTGTGACTTATCTAGTTGGAATGATAGTCGTAGACTTTATAATTCTTATCGTCTCATTTAGCTCGACAGTAGCTCGTGATTGACTCGAGATCCTTACAAGCAGAGCATGAGTCGTGTTCTATAACTCGACTTTGACCTTTACTCAGTTTGAGCTCGCTCGAATTTTAATATAAATTGCATTGAGCCAGGTCCAAATCGCTCAAACTCGACTCATTCACAGCCCTAGTTACCCACTCACCGACGCATCATGCTTACCTGCTGACCAAAATGTAGTTTTAGATTTTGGTTATACTTGCCGAACACAAAGTAACATATATCCTGTATTTTGATGAACTCTTACATAGATGTATTATATTGTATTTTCCGTCGTAAACTCTGCCACACCTAAAAATTATTTCTGGCTTCGCCGCTGGTTGGTGATGTTATTCGGACGCCGATATTTTTTATAACCAATACTCAGATACATCCATCGCATTCATCCCATCTACCACAACCCTCTTGAACACTGTAGAGCATTGATTATGGTGTTCCAAGAGACGTGAGGTCATGTCTGGCACTGGGATCCCATCGAAGAACTTCCTAGCTTCCCCTACACGTCTCCCACCGTCCACGCCTAGCCATCTGCGTGGGTTTTCTGGTGACACTATTTGCTTCTCGAGATTATACAGCTGACAAAGAAATCAGATGGATAGGATGGCCTGCCACATATCTTTAAGTCAAACTTCGGAAGAGGATTCAACTCTAAGAAACACAACACGAACTTCAAGGTTCAAGGTACTGGGAAGTATGGTATTTTCTGAAGGCATGTTACTTTGTGCACAAGAAAGGCTCGAGCTTATGGAGAATATTCAATGGTGTTGTGCAACAGCAGCTAACATATATTACAGCGTCTCCGCATGGCTCGAAGTGTTTCATGCTAGATTCCTCCCATTATCTAGTTAGCCTCTCATTTCTTTCTTGTACTACTGGAATTTTGCTCTTTGCCAGTGTCAGGCTCTTTGCCGAGCGCATTATGTCGGGCATTCGGCAATAATATCTTTGCCGAGTACCTAACTCGGCAAAAATGCAAAACTCAGCAAACAGGTACTTTGCCGAGTGTCGTGGACAAAACGCTCGGTAAAACAACAAAACTCGGCAAACAGGGCTTTGCCGAGTGCTACACTCGACAAAAGGGGGTCTTTACTGAGTGTCACACTAGGCAAAAGCGGGTCTTCGCTAAACTGCATGGTTTAGGTTGTAGAGGTTGCATATGACCTCGCATGAAGATGGTGCAAAAACCAAAGCTGTTCATTTTGACGAGACGGACAATTTTAATTTTGAAAACTTTTTCTTTCTAGGGCAAAGTAATTACACTTTTTGACATGCCAAATATTAATATAGTCTCANNNNACCAAGGTGATGGCCATATTCATTGCATGGTTTATTATAATGTTCCCAAATTAGACACATAGGTGCATCTTGACATCATAAACAATGTTGCCAAATAGAGTTTCCTTCTCTTTTGTATAAAAAATCAATTTTCATTTTCCAAGTGTCAAAAATGGGTGTTTTTTTGTGAAGGAACAGTAGTAGAAAACAGGGCTTTGGTTGAGGCCAGGATAAAGGCATTAATCCCGTTTCACTTACGAACCGGGACCAAAGAGTGCACCAGTCCCGGTTCGTGAGGC
>CBMN010035242.1:1146-13884 GCA_000582825.1 Hordeum pubiflorum | reverse complement strand
GAAGACCGGAGGCGCACGAGGGAGGCACAAACCAACAGGATAAGTCCCAGATTTGGACATTGGTGCTCGCATTTTTCTGTATTTATTCCGGGCATAAGAAGGCGTCTGTGACGCTTTGTCAATCTCAAAATGATGTTGCCGGCTCCTTCTCTCAAAGGTGCTCATAGGGATAGGATATGTGTGCATTTATTCGTTCATAGGGATGAATGTATATGCATATGTGTGAGCATCTATGTCTGTACCGTTTTAAAAGAAAAAGGGTCACGATAACCACCACACGTGTGGTGGGAGCAACATAGGACCACACGCCCCATGACTACATATTGAGCCATGTCAGCGCATGCATGCACAGGTGACGAAATTGATGATGTCAGCAGGAATCTTTCGTTTTTTCAGTTTTTAAAATGTTTTATCTCTTAAATAAAAAATCCAATTGAAAAACCGTTTTCACCATTAAATCCGTCACGACGAGATCTTCGAAACTAGATCTCATATCGATATGTTTCGAAGACTCTTTTTTTGGGTAAAAAAAGTTGTCAGTTCTATTGCACATAAATTGCCATCATGATTACACTGAAATTGCCATGATATAAAAAAAAGAGTTAAGAAACTAAACTTGCCATGATAAATTACTAAAAAAAAATCATGATCCATGAAATAATTTTGACATGGTTCATAAGTAAAAAAGAAATATGTCGTAAATTACTTTAAAAATGCATGGTCAATGGCTCAAATTTGCCATGAACCATAAACTAAAATTGTCATGATGAATTACTTAAATTTGTCATGATATATGTACTAAAATTTGCCATGGTTCATACAAAAAATATTTTTCATGTTCAAAATACTGGAATTGTCATGTTCAAAATATCAAAATTGCCATAATCTATAAACTCAATTTGCCATGATGAATTACTAAAAATTGCCATGATCCATAAATTAAATTTGCCATGGTTAAATATCAAAAATTTCCATAGTCAATTAATAAAATTTGCCATGAAAAGTAGTTGAAATACAATGATAGCTTTAAATATAGAAGAAAAAATTAGATGAAACATTTCGTGGCAACTTTATTGTAAACACTATGGCAACTTCAGTGTAAACATCATGGCAACTTTTGATCCAAAAAAAAGGCCATCAAAACATATCAATATGGGATCTAGTTTGAAAGATCTCATCAAGACAGATTTAATGGTAAAATCGGATTTTTAATTAGATTTTTTATTTAAAAGATAAAATATTTTTAAGTCCAAAAAACCAAAAAGATCACGTTGATGTCATATGTTTGAAGTGGCAAGATTGATGGTTACAAAAACATGTGACCATGTTGTCTCGTGCCACGTATAGACGTTATCATTTAGGAAGAAAAAAGCGCCAGCCAAGAAAGGAGTGATCCTTGCCTTTGTAAGGAAACTCACGCATTTTAATTCCTCTGCATTTCATTTCATGTTACAGGTGTAGCGTTGTTATATATATAATATACACATATCGATCCCTAGGCTCTGCCTGGATGGGGACAACCTTTACCGTAGGCCGTCTCCAGCGACCCCAATCCTGCCTAATGCGAGCAAAAATAACATACAAAAGGCGCAGATCGATGGACTATCATCCTAACAAAACCAAAGAAAAAAGAAGAAAACAATGTGCCGCTTCCCAGTCGCTATCACCCCATCTTGCACTCGAATAGGCAAATGACAGTAGGCATGAAGTGACGACGATTCAAGGTGACCATTGGTCGGGGACGGTCAGGAAGTACTTTGACATGGCCTTCCTGAACCTCTTCTTGTACTGGTCTGGAGAAATGATGGTGGGCATCCCGTCCTTGGAGCCCCCCAGAATCCCCGACGCCTTCACCCAGGTCTCCAGCTGTTTGTCCCACGTGTACTGCCGGAGATAGTCAATGATTCCCATCACCAGCTCTTTCTTCTCCTCGTCGATGCCAACCAAGAGGGAGTAGTCCATCACGCCCACCGACTGCGAACAAGGAAACAGGCAGCACCAATGAGAATAGATCGTGCATGCCAAAGAGCAACTGGAGACGTACAATATTCACTTCATATGCTACACATAAAAAAATACTAATCATTCAGATCGATTTTGTCAAACAGATGTGGAAATATACTACAGATGCTAAGCCAAGCCCAGGGTGGCCGTTGACTTGGCCAAGCCAGATCCGAATATCCAAATGAACTAATAACTCAACTGATAGTTGCCACGTTGACCAACCAAAATCATCGACCAGCCTGGCAACAATGTTTCAACTTTTGGAAACAGAAAACACGTCATGCGTGGCTGCAAGTTCGATAATTTGCTCTAAAGGACCACATGTTGCAGCTCATCAAAGGGTTGCACACCTTCACATCAATCCTTCAGCTTCCCTTATCTCCCCACAATCACCAATACTGTTTTATAAGTTTATCTTTATAACCACTTTGGATGTCACAGGAAGGTAGGAAACATTTCACAGATTTAAGAAAACTTCTACTGTTTCAGTAAAAGAAACAAGGGGCCCGTGTGCTGTCTACCTAGAAACATGCAAAATTAAGTCATGTCATGGACTAGAACCAGATGGGGATCTGGACCAGAGTAGCACGACCATGTTGTGACCGCAGGCGCACCACAGTGGCAGAGAAGGGAACAAGGACTGTGTTGATATATTTCTTATAGCTTCCTTATAATCCACAGATAAAACTACAACCCCTTAAATGGTTAACCCTCAAGAAACCAATCTCTAATATAAGTAAACAGATTATCTTATCTCTAGTTAGGCCCCCGTGGCTGCACCAAAAGTTGAGCTACACTCCAAGATACATAGCGATTCCAGGCTATTTCAACATTATTATTTCAGAAAAAATATTTCGAAGTACTAAGTGTGGAAAGTGGAAACATGTGCATGACTATTTAACCAGTCTACCTTTCACTGGAACAGCATATAAATTGGTTGAAATCGAGAAGCTTTCAATATCTTGTCATCTTAGTATCCGAGGCCTTCTAGACATACTAAGTCGGTGCACCCTCGAATATATTACAAGCATGTAAACAACAGACATACATAACACAGTGAGTAAAGTCACTTACTGCCAGAAAAGAAGTATCGTTCCAGACAGCTCGTTCCAACCTTCTTTTTGCTTTGCTTCCAAGAAAAATGGGTTTTGTATGAAGTGTCTCTAATAGATTGAGATCTAAGAGAACCTTGTTGTTTCCTGATGTATCAGGGTTGTAACGGGAACGCAGGGATCCTTTCAGGTCATATATTCTTGATACCTTCCTCTTGAAAAATATGTTTTCCATGACCATTAATTCCATCTTCAGTTCCTTTCCATCTTTCATGTTCTTGGCAACGACCTAGTGCACAGATGTGTCACAGTTAAAAATAATTTAACCTTACAGGAGCCTAGAAACACATGAGAATAAACTTAAAGCGTTACAAACCTGGTAAAGACCAAGAACTTTAGCAAGGCAAATTGGGCTTCCAGAGGATACAGACTCTGTTATATATTTGAAGTACTCAGCTGCGTAGTCCTCAAATGAATCTAATTCCGTCCGTGTCACTTGCTTTATGACAAATCTGTCATCCAGTGTCTTGGCAAAGTATACATTACTCTTGCCACCTTGAGCACTCCATCTCTTGCACCGGCTCAAAGAACGAATGTAATCCAGTTCATCTGCACAACACTTTTTTCTGATTGAATCAAATTGCTTAGCAAAATAACATATTACAGAAAATTTTGCCTTATCCACAGAACATGAATCTTCATCCTCAAAAGAAACCGTCAAATGATCCAGAGAGTTTAAAACACTAGGTCTGTCCAATTCATTATGCAGATTCAGCACTGGCAACATGAAACTGCGATATTCTGGAACAGTCATGGCATGGGCTATCATACTGGACGGCTCATCATCATACACTGGAACAACAACATCTGAAACACTTTGTGATAGAAGAAAACGACCCTCACCATCAACCATACCAGGAAGTGACAGCTTATTTGTGAAGGTCGGGGACAAACCCCTGCCTGTTCTCTCAAGCGCCCTAGGAGGCCTTTGGGAATAAGCTCTTCTTATGCTTACATTTGAATCGTCGACAGGTGATAACCCATTTCTGAAATTGATTCCAGAATCAAATGATTTAATTCTAATTGGAGCCATAACATTCTGGTATGAGGAGCCATTCATCAGAGAAGGTACGACTAGAAGTGTCTCCACACCAGAGCCAGTCCATGCCAAGTCAATTCTATCAGAAAGATTTGATGGAGAAGACTCTGACTTCTCCAATGTTTTCTCAAGTTTAAGTTCATCAGCCACCACCCCATTGCTCTGTACTTCACATGGGTGCGGGACAATGTGAAGACCAGCAGAACTAGCGGAGCCTTCAACAGACTGGTGGTATACTTCATCTATGCTGGTCAACCCAGAACGTGACACAGTTGTGTCACCATGTTCTCTTCTGAGCAATGGCTTCCCACTATCTGTGATAAACGAACTTGACTGCGAATATTCTAGTGACTTCTCCATATTCTCCTGTGTGCTGGAAATCTCAGCCTTTGAATCTTCTAACACGCTTTCAGGAAACTTCTTAGGACACTGTGCATCAGTTGCCGCAGTACAGTTTTTCTTGGTGAGTGAGTGCATCATGTGCAGACGGCGATCCCATGCGTGTGCATCAAGTACAAGCTCTCGCCTCAAGCGGTTGAGCTCTAGAACATCTACAGGTTCTCCAATTGTTTGTAAGTTCTGTATGCTACCAAACCTCGACAAAACCTGAAAAATGGTGTGCATTTACGGCAAAAAAAAAATCAACCCACCAGCACAGTATGTAGCCTAGCACATAATTTAACAGCAGAATAAAACCATGTAACAGTTTAACTTACGTCATATTTCTTCCACTCAACTTTAATCAGATCTTTAAGATCAACAACATGTTTATACAAGCCCGCCTTCATACTCACATCTTCTTGGGCTGAAACTGTATTTTCAATGCAGTCAAGATTGTCAGAAATCGCCCTGTAACAGTTATCCTTCCTATTGGCTACCTGCAAGACAAGTTAGCCATTTAAATAGGGCAATAAATTACACAGAAATATGTCAAAAGGGGCATTTCCAGCACCCAGCTTCACTTTGCTCCATGAAGCTAGCTTTAGGGCCAAATGGTGGAGAAGCCCACAAAACTAGCTTCTCAGAGTGAATTAGCTTATAAGGGAAGTCGGCTAGAGAGAGCTGGGAGATAGGATGGTGAAACCGTGAAAGGCTAAGAAGCAACTCCACCACAACTTATAAGCTTCAGCTTATTAAAAAGCTGGGTGATCTACTCAGCTTCAACTTTAAGCTAGGCCAAACAGGCCGTAAATAAACAAACTTATATTCAAATGAACATACATCACCAGCCTCCTCGATGAGCCAATCTTGTGCGAGTGGATAAGCAAAGTCTAATACTGAGGGTGGCAAGTTGACAGATAGGATGTCTACAGGAGAATAACGGAAGACAGCAACCATGCTTCCGAACCTGTTCATGGAGAATGGCAACAGTTACATTGACCTTAAATTTGAGAAGGTTGAATACAAGAATCCACCACATACCCATAAAAACGAAGACAGTCCCTCTGGAGGGAATGTCCACAGCAGGCAACTCGATTGGCTGTTGTGTGATTCGAAAAGCTAAGTTCAAGAAACTTCCCAAAAGAAAGTCCACATGCCGCATCAGACATCACTACTCTGTGTGTTGCCGGAGGGTTTCCATTTTTTTGTTTGCACCGGAGGCACCTGTGCCACATCCATATCTTCCCATCATTCCGTCCAGGTAACGGCTTTACAGATTCAAGATTTCTAACACCTATTGAAAGACTGCCTTGTTGATGAGTATAACATTGGACATGAGATTCTGCAGGTTCTTTGCAAGACTCACAGCACGAAGTCTGCAACAACGATGGAACACATTAATAAGGTAGTAGTAGCCTACTAGGTATCTGCTTGCAACCAAACAGGAAAATGGATGACAATACAGTACCTGATAAAATAAATCTTCACGAAAATACCTCCCAAGTGGCTTATCAAAATTACCGTAGAACTTTATGCGGAAGAGCTGAGATTGCTTGCATACAATTCTTTTCCGAGGGCATGCAACGGACAAGGAAACCAAAATGCTCTGTGCATTCTCGGATGTTGGGAAATACTCGGTGGGGTTCTCGTTATGATCAGGTACGGTTACTCCTGCATGTTCTTCGTCTGATGTATGATGGCAACCATTGTCCAACTCATTTTCAACTCTATGAATCCCACCAACCATCTCTTCTCGATGAACGTCATCAGGGCATTGCAAATCTGTTGGTGTCCCTTTTCCGACTAGAGGTGTTTCACAACCATTATCGATAAAAAATGTTGGGGGGTGAGAAAGCGTGTCATCAGTTCCAGGAATGTATTCTTCCTGACCAAAGTTAGGTTTCAAAAGGGATTGGTCGATAGTTAACACTTTTGAAGAACCATCAAGGAAATTTAGAGGCATGGTGCAACCCTTTTCTGAAGTTCTGTCACCAATGATTTGAAAATCATTCAAATTCTGCCGAGAATTACTTGAGGAAATATCCCCACCATTCATATGCTTCTCAAGTGGACGAGCTGGAAGATCCGAAGGGGTCTTTGGTAGTGTTGCACCCTCATCTGCAAGGTATGAAGTCTCCAGTGATAGTTGATATGCTGCAAATACAGCAAATTGCAGAGCAAGTTTGACCTTCCTTAACTCTTCATAGGATGTACCCCTTAGGAGGACCTATGGAAAAAATCGTTGGTTGTATTAGATATGTCTTGCACAATTAAACTGCCACAATAGATAGGCACAAAGGGAGCTCAAGATTGCCATCCTCAGCAGAGAGTAAAATAATGCCAAAAAACAGTATTGAAGAATACGTGTATAAAATTAGGACCAAAGTAACAATATGATGAGAATTGACCCTTCATTTTTTTTATGAAATGGAACAAGATCTTTAAGGGTAGCAAACAGTTCTATGTGCATTACCGTGCAGCCCAAGCGTCTTGGACAACCATCAAAGAACATCAGTGTCTTGATAGATTTTCTGTTAGAGTCCTTCGGAGCTAAAGATTCTGCAACTCTTTCAATCCAGAAAGCTTGGCATTGTCCAAGTCTTGCTGAAGTGACATTGTCAATGGATGAAGCAATTTTAGCACCTGTGCAGCGTGATATCCGTTCTAGAAGTGATCTCTTGACATTCAGTACTAAAGAGATATCTTTTGCAAGAAGCTGTTGAGCATACATCGGCACACTCTTTTCAACCAGCAAGACATGAGGCCGTTGGGCCTCTATCTTTGCAACAGCATTCTTAAGATATTCCTTTTCCTGTACATATCACACTTTTTATGTCAACTACGGACATACTGAGAGCTATTAGGATAAATACACTTCAGCTGACAAAGAATGGAGGCATTACCTGTTCAAGAATGCTGTTTATCGATGCTAGTTTGTTTGTAACCTTTTGATGTTCCAGTGCTCCTCCCAAAAGAAGAATTCTAGGATTCTCATGCTTTGACACCATGCGTTTATGTTTTACATTCTTAGAACAAACAACGCCTTTAATGAAAGTACTGCAAATAAACAGATGAATAATCCTTTAGCTCCAAAAATACCATGAAAAATATCATATAATCACTCAACATAGCTGAACCATTATAGGGCATACCTATCGTTGGGAGTCCCTGACGCTACACATTTAACTTTGACATAGTTGGTGGGATCCATGCTACCACCTTTGCTTGTATCTGGCTGCACAAAGGTAGCTGCCTGCCAAGCTAATAAGGATACTATGTCCGACCATCCATCCACGAGGTCGACTCCATGACCTTGGAGCAATTGGGACACAAGAGCCCTGAAATGCCCATGTAAAGCATTCCTTAAGAACTCTTTATGAGCTATATTCTGTTTTCCTTTGGTCCCTGGTAAATCATCACTACCACCGCACTCTTGGTTAACATGTTCAAAGGTCTTCCCATCACCAATAGCACTGTCATCATCATCGTCATCGTATTGAAAGAAACTGTTTTCGGAGTCATCACCCTCATCTTGAGGCGGCGGAGGATGCCATATGAGTCCATTATTACTCTCAAAATCAATTGGCTGTATAATATTGTCATGGTGTTCATCATCACAATTGGGTGAATCCATCAAATAATCACCATCGTCGTAGCCATGGCCAGAATTCAAAGAGTATATAGGAGAATTTTGGCTGGCATGACCATTTATCCCGGAGGGAGGACTTGTGCCTACTTGTCCCGATCGTTTCATAGGACTATATAACGGGCTTGAATTTCCCAACCTGAATGTGTACAGCCTACTAATACTTGTGCTCACGGAATCCGTATCAGAAGTATCTTGAGAAAACTCACTGCCCGGGGAGAAATACCGGTCTCGGTCTGAGTCCTCGCCGTCTTCATAACCAATACTCCTACATCCAACAAATTTTATTCAGTCAACATATCAGGTTATGCCCTCCAAGGAATGTAAGGAAGTCAAATACCCACCCTGGCGTTGAGCATCGGAGAGGACCAGGTGAGGAGAAACGCCGCCACCCAGCAGACCTCGACGAAGACGGTGTCGGTACACGCTCCGGTGGGGACATCGGAGTCCCATCCAACCCGTCACCACGCTGCTCCATGGGGGCACCTCGGCCACCGTTAATAGGCCGGACGCCGAGGTCGGAGCGGTCGCCGCCGCCGCAGTCCGTCATCGCAAGGTCGGTAACCCAAGAATCGGACTTCCGCGCGACGGGAACTCCCATAAAAGCAGCAAAAACCACAAAAAAAACAGCTGCCGAGGAGGCCCAAACCTAGCAACTTCTTGATTTCTCAGTAGACCCTGTACCAAATTACACACCACAAATCACGGGAAAACAAAGCACGCCAAAACCAGGAGCCACAAACCGTTAGAGGGGAGCTAAAAGGGACCCCGCAAAGCGCCTAATCCTAGCGTTTCTTGGGATCTGCACATCCAAGGCATTTCCTCGAGCATGTAGCGGGCAAGAGGGCGGCGGCATCGCTCGAGGCTCCACAGTCCAGCAGCTGCTGCGGGAGGGCGGCGTAGGCGGCGGCGTAGGCGGCGGCGGAGTCGAAGGGCGAGCGGAGTCCGGGGTAGGGGGAGGCGGAGGAGGATGGGGGGAAGGCGAAGGTGCCCATGGAGGGGAAGCTTTTGCGTGTGAGGGGAATGGAGGAAGATATAGAGTAGAGAAAAAGGTAAGCGCGGTAGGAGAAAGGGGAAAGAAAAAAAGAGTTCGGTGGGTGCCGTTGGTTTTGGTTTTTTTCTTTTTCCTGCCTTTTAATTCGCTTATCTTCTTTCCTTTTGCCTTACTTTTGACTTCTGTTTTTTTTTAATAGTAGGGAAAAAATCAGGACTTGTATCTCTTGATAGGAGAAAAATCTGAGAAAAAATATATTGCGTTTCTTTCCTTTTATGAATTATGAATTATGATGGAGCTGGGCAGTATATTATTGTGGTGAAGCAAAATCCGGATTGTGGGTTTGAGTTGCCTTTTCTCTATCTTCAAAAGTTATTTTCTTCCATTTGACAAAAGCTGTTCCCTATTGAGACTTTGCAACATGTGCGTTGTGCACTGTTTTGATTGCTCGAGGTCTTTTGATGTCATTTTCGTCTCGAGAAACCTTGAGCACCATTTCACCTCATATTTCGTGATTTTGTCAAAATATGGAGATGTTGTCCTGCAAAGATCAAACGGCGAATATATTAAAATATGTCGCAATTTTAATAAAATAATTTTCCACAAAAAAATCAAGAAGATATATGAAACTGTGTCACAAGTTGTAGAAAAAGTTGTGGTACTCATTAATTTCGATCACGCCCACGTTCTTAAGTCTTAGTCATCACCGAGTTATCATGATAAGGTCCATTTTGTAACCTTAGAACTGTTGTTAAATGTAAAAAAAATATTACTCCCTCTAATCCATATTAGTTGTCGCTGCTTTAGTACAACTTTATATTAAATATTGACCTCGCCCATCAAGAGCATCCTTACAATCACCGTCCATTGTGGTTCTTTTTGGGCGCATGGCTTGTTGAAGCGTCGACGGTAATAAATATGGTATTCTGGTTCATATTTCCCTTTTTCACTTGGATATATTTTCTTAAGGAGAAGAGCGAGACACATGAAATCTTCTTTTTTGCAAGAAGATATCAATGCCAACTCAATTTGGTTATCTTTGTTACTAGGAGCGACAAGAAATCGAGTTTAAAGAAAGTAATAGTAAAACAATTCAAAATATTGTTTTTTGCAATGTTCTACATACATGCAAATTTTCGTGAAAAATAACATTCCTAATGCTTTGGATGAAAAAACAAAACCAATGCTCCAAAAAAGATTGTTTTTGTAAGCATCTTGAAATGTTAATTTTTTTTTTACACCCATCTTTTCTTAAGTTTAAACTTAACATTCTTAGATATTTTGTTTAAATTTCAATTTAACTTCCCTCCTAACCACTAACAATTGCAAAATATATGCAAATCTTCTTGTTTGTGAGGTTTGTTGCAGATATGTACGTAAAAAGGAGGAATGAAGACATATCCAAAACCGTAGCGGAGCACTATTACGGGTGTGGCACCTTGTACCAGGCGCCTTTGGGCCCTTGACGTGAACCCAAGTCATATTTATGAATGGGGGGCTATGCCAATTCATGACTTTGTGCCCTGAAACCCTGACCAGAAGATCTGCACTATTAAAAGGAGAAAGAGGAGTCCATCTTTGACTCTTAGCAAACACCCCCACTTGGAGAGTTTTTCACCATCCATCCTTCGTGCTTGTCCTCTCCATAGTCACCGCCACCACCATAGTCATTCCTCCATAGATTTCTATTGTACTCGAGAGTTCTTTGTGATTGAGGATACTGTAAGATGGTTCAATCACTCATCTTACAGAAACCTGTTGCGATGTCTCTTGTTTGTGGGTAGCCGCGATGTGTGAGTAATCTCATGGGCTAAGGGTAGAGGCATTGCCTTGCAACCCACGCATGTCCTTCAACTGGGATCTATGGTATGTTTGTTATATCGTACTAGTGATGTTATTTGGTCTATTGTCTCTTCTCATCCCTAGGAATCATGGGTATCGATGCACCGAAGGTTGGCCAAAGATAGGTAGATAGCAAGGAGGTGTGGAGGACTATACCAAAGATCGGTGCCAATAAGGATCAATAGGGTAGTTCGTTCCAAATTATTGGGGAGTAATGATGTTGTCATAGAACACTAAAGTGTTTGTATGATTAATCCTTAATACCCGGTATAACCCCACGAGACGGAATAGGGACAAGGTTGTACAATTAATCAGTAATGTACCTTATGATACCACACAGGTGCGTACGAGTTTATAGGTGAAACTCTTTGTCCTGGCCTATTTCCATAATATATTTTTATAACTCTCTCATACTAGTTTGCGTTGCTAATACTTACAATATTTGATCCAGCAACGGCCGATACGCTAGGAACTTGCAAGACATCCCTTACTAGAACGATACTTCACATTGTTCAATAGACCTAGGGTCTCTAGGGAAAAGGGCACAATAATACAAGTATCCTATCAATATCAAGGTAACAAGTATGCCCCTTATATCCAGCTACTTATTAATTATCAAGCAGGACACATTATTTCAAGCTCATGAGCAAGCATAGAGATTTTTAAACCTTCTCTCGAAGAAAACACAATTACTCTTAATCTCGAGCAAGTCCAAAGGCGTAAGATCAAGATGACAAAGGTGAAAGATGCTACCGCCACTTCTCTAGTGTCGTGCAATTCTCTTGCACTTGTGCTACTCTTGAACGGATCGAGCAAGGCTTACAAGCACTTGTCTCCCACAAGGATAGCTTTGAGAAAGTGGTGCTGACCCAGTTTCACTCCATGGATGTCAAATTACAATCTATTTTCGTGGACATGATAGCGATCAAACAAAAGATAGGCTATGAAGACAATGTTACCCATACTAGTAATGATGTGATGATTATGATAACAGAGACAACTTTAGAGTTGAGGCTAGAGAGCGTCCAACATCACCTCCCCAAGCTGCTTGATCTTCTCATACCCTTGCATTGTGTTACGGATAAATTTATTCTTATGTTCTAATCAAATCCTTTGGGTCCGCTCAAAGGTTTGTGCTAAGCAAAAAAATCTCCCCCGGTGAGAACCAATATATCAAATCTGCCGAGTTCCCTACGAGCCAATGATCAGCCCTGCACTCAACTAAAATACTTTTACTTCGTCCCCAACTTTTGAGGTTGTCAATTTCACTAGCTTTTCTAGTTACAAATGATTAGTGTGTTGAGTGTACAGAATTGTTTGTTGTAGTAAAAGGAAATCATAATATAAAATGAACAGTTAAATGAGAGTACATAGCTGTGTTTATTATGGATAAAGGACCGGATACCCAATTTCACTAGTGGCATCTATCCAAACAGCATAGGCATGATAAATAAATTACAGTTATGCATCGAGTATGATGTAGTTTTTATGTTTGATCATACATGTCATGATTACATATAGGCATTATTGTTGGAAATATGCACTAGAGGAAATAATAAAATGGTTATTATCATATTCCTTGTTCATAATAAATGTTTAATATTCATGCTAGAATTATTGATCGGAAACTTAAATACATGTGTGAATACATAAACAACATTGTGTCCCTAGTGAGGCTCTATTAGACTAGCTCGCTGATTAAAGATGGTTAAGGTTTCCT
>CBMN010035241.1:1926-13617 GCA_000582825.1 Hordeum pubiflorum | reverse complement strand
GTTTTGGTAATTGATGACAATCCGTATGGACTAATGGTTGCTTTGAGTTATACTTTAAGGTTTGTCCATAGGCATTGCTTGAATACCATTTGTTGGTTTCAAGGCCATAATAAGAAGATTATGTGTTGACCAAGGGGCTATTTGAGGAGTTATCCAAAGATTGGTCATGTGAGAGTTGAACCTATTGCAAGCATGTCTTGAANNNNAAGATTGTGTGAACATTTATGTTTACCTTCAAGACATCATATTTATAAAGAGAGAAGATAAGATACAANNTTGATCAAGACTAAGTACAAAGATGGATTCAAGTTGATCAACACACGAAGCATAGAAGATGTACCGAGTGCGATCAAGTGATCCCATGGTATGGTAAGCATTGTCCATTACGCTTTGTTTATAACCCATGGTGTATGTGAGAGTTCTTTGCGGGGTTAAGTATGTTTCCATGGGCATGCATCAAAAGGAAGATCTCATATGACCCGTGGAGGATGACATCAAGTTGTGATCGTCATCAAGGTTGTGTGTGCAAGTTCAAGTGGAACATCACGAAAAGATCATGCTTGAAGCTTGTGTCCATTCTCGTGATAATGTACATGTGAAGATGTGCTTAAAAGAGTCTCACCCATAGTGGATCATGGGGGAGAAATTCACTAGTCTTCATCAAGTCAACGCGATCAAGAAAGGTGGTCCAACTTGAGGAGGTCAAGATCTTCGTCATCTAACTCGTCCAATGGTGTATTTGTTGTTGATGATGTCTGAGATTGGGGATTGGATGACCGCCGTGATTGGGTTGGCTTGGAAGTAATGGCGCGGCTTACAGGTTGCCATGAACACACTGTACATAATTTTTTGATAGTGTGGTTACTGTATCTCGCATGGTGTTAACACCTCACTAACGTAGTACACAGGGTGATGAACCTTTTGCGCCTTTCCGTCCTCCTCTCTTTCCACTTCAATGACCACACTGACCACCTAGGTGGTCGCGGAGATATACAACGGTAATGGATTTGACTGTGCCGGGGAGGCCAGAAGCAGATTTGATTACAACAAACTCTTGAGATCGGGGAATGCTGTTTTTGCTTCGTCGCTCCACTAGAATTTTTCTTTCTTTCGCGCGAGCTGGTAGAGTAGGAGTGCCTTTTCCCGGAGCCAATAGAAAAAACGACTGACGGTTGCATGCACCCTGCGAGCTTCTCGACCTCTCGCACTATTTCTGGAGGCTTTAGGTTTATGATCGCTTTGATATTTTCTGGGTTTCCTCGATTCCTCATTGGGAAACGATGAACCCGAGGAGCTTGTTATGGAAATTCATTGTGGACAAGTCTTATCCACCTGTAACTCCCATGGTTGACATGGAGAAAAATCCAAGCATGAGAAGATGGAAAAATATATTGGGACATGAGGTTTCATATTCTAGTGTCACTACATCCATCAAACACAGTTGGTTCATACTTAAGAATATCTTTTGATATCTCTGATGCATCAAACATCTGATCCTGATCTTTCAGTTTTAGATAAATTTGGACACCAATATCATCATATACATTAATCAAATCCCCACTATGTCAAGTAATAGACTAGCTTTTTGCTCCTACTAGGTGTGGTAGCCATCCCATAAAAGTCTTTGATACATATTTTATTAGCTACATCCACCAATCATTCTGAAGTACGAAACATCACTTGTATTCTTGTGGCTTCACGGAATGATAAACCACGTATATCAGGCATGTGGTATTGGTTCTCTTGAATCATCAACCATTATCTACAAAGATAATATTGCTTATATTTCCTGGATGCAAACTGTTGAAGTGTATATGTGGATTGCCTAGCCCTTTTCATTAGTTCGGAATTTTTGTTGCGTTGCCTAGTGCATGAATCTTAACGTGGTATCAGGGGGCAAGGCTTGAGTTCAAGTCCCGACTTTCGTAGTTTATCCAAACATTGTTGCCCCCCCCCCCTCTTTGTGTCCACGTATAGGCCTCTTCAACCATAGCTCTGAGTCTATCCATGTGTTGAATTTCCGTGTCACACGTGAGAGGGGGTGTTGGAGTGTATATTTGGATTGTCTAGTCATTTTCAACAGTTTGGACTTTTGGTTACGTTGGCTAGTGCATGAAGCTTAACATTCCTTTCCATCAATTCAGACTTTTGATTGTGTTGACTAGTGCATGAAACTTAACATGGATCAAAGCTTAAGGTCTTGAGTTCAAAATTCTGGCTTTCGCAGTTTATCCAAAATATTGTTATCCCTCCCTCTGCGTCTATGTATAGGCCTCTTGAGCAATACTTCTAAGACTATTCACGTGTTGACTTCCCGCTTCACACATGAGAGGGGGTGTTGAAGTGCATATGTGGATTGCCTAGCCCTTTTTATTAGTTCGGACTTTTGATTGTGTTGGCAAGTGCATGAAGCTTAGCATGGTATGAGAGATAAGGTCTTTGAGTTCAAGTCCTGGTATTCACAATTTATCCAAAAAAAATAGCCCCCCTTTGTGTCTACGTATAGGCCTCTTGAAGTGTTGACTTCCCGCATCACATTTGAGAGGGGGTGTTGAAATATATATGTGGATTTCCTAGCCCTTTCCATCAGTCGGATTTTTGATTGTGTTGGCTAGCGCATGAAGCTTAACATGGTAATAAGCAATATCTCTATATTGCACATCTTGCAAGTCAAATCATATGACAACCTCGTTGATTTTTTCATGAAGTCTCTACCAACTTTTACATTCAAAAAATACGTTCATGGAATTGATATGTGATGGCTTCGAGATTTTCAAGAAGGGGGTACCTTCTTGAACTCTTTATGTCCAAATCATCATATTACACTCTTTTTCCTTGTATGAGTTTATAATACATGTTCTCATCCAGGTTTTTAATGAGATAATATCAACATACAATCGTGTTATAATTTTTGTTTTCCCCACCGATTTTTTTAAGTACATATGACACATTTACTGCCCTCTAAACTCTACGAGTTTTCTTAAAACAGACGATAATCATTGTATGTTGTATCATTTGTCCTTTGTTTTCCTATTGGGTTCTAAAGAGTTTTAACACTCCTCACATTTATCGCGCATGGTTTTTGGAAGAGCCTTTATTTAGGATGATGATGTTTATAAGGGTACCATAGATTACCAAGAGGGGGCCTAAACTAATCAATGTGTTAATTCATTATTATAATCTCCATTGTCCCAACCGCAATATAGTTACTAATCTGAGAGATGCAACGGCTCGCTCTCGATCATCAATAAAGACTATTGTTCAATTTACATTTCTCTGTCAGTTGTCTCTCTTTTTACGGTCATGTTTTAGACCCTTGTCTGATCCACACATCGAGGGAACAATTTACGGTACAAGCATATTTTCCACCTACTTCCCTCCGTTCACAAATATAAGATGTTTTGGATATTTTAATAATAATTACAAACAGACTAAAGTGAGTAAAAGTGGAGACAAGGAAGAGGGGAAATGTGGTACATTATGTTCTAGCAAGATCATCTGATCATGGATGAAGCAACCGATCATGAAAAAATTGTTTATCAGTCGGCGGAAAGTGTGGTAATTCATTCATTTTATCAGAAAAGGATCGAACACGAGTCATCGTATCGTTTTTGGATCTTCGATACCTCTATATTCTTCAGAATAGGTCCTAAAATGGTCAATAGATTGTTTTCTCAACGAGAATCCAGGAAATGCAAAGGTTTTCCTATAGCGAGCACAGAAACAAACACATAAAAAATACAGTGTTTTAAATAGCGGGATATGTCAAATAGTGTCGGACCTTCAAATAAGCTATGACGAAGCTAAAGCGGGCTATAGCGACCAATTTGTACATGAAACCATTTAGTGGCGCCCTTCTTAAAAGGCTATAGCCTTATAGCAAGGCTATAGCCGGCTATTTAAAACTATGCTCTATATACATTCAATTCATAAAAAAAGTTGAAAAATCTTATGTTTGTGAACGGAGGGCGTACACACCTGGCCCCCGGATAATACGAAGTCGCTGCTAGCTCGATTATTTTTCGACACATAAAGGGACTAATTACCAGCAAAACAAAGAAGTACTGTACGCACTTGTAATAGTTAATAATCAGTAGCACCGTTACACAAGCAACGAATTACTAGACAGGCGAAGTGATGCTAGCTTCTTCTGAAACTGACGTGGGTGAAAGGAAAAGAAGTGACAGTACGGTACTATAAACACACGAAGAGTTCACCGGAACGGGCACGGCGACGCAACGGAGCCCAACACCTCACCTCCAAAAGGTGACGGCGGGCAGGAGCAGCGCGACGATGACGACGGCGTAGACGCTCGACGCGCCGCGGCTCCTGCTGCCCCCGGAGAGGTAGAAGTAGTAGTACGGGTTCGACGAGGACGACGGCGGGGACGGCGGCGACGAGACGTGCGAGGACGGAGCCGAGGGAGAGGAAGACGATGACGACCCGCCGCTGCTTTTCGGTGGATTCGGCGTCGGCGGGGACGGGGGCGGCTCCGTCGACGGTGGGGACTGGTCGTGCCCGTCCGATGACGACGACGGAGGCGGCGGGAGTAGCAGAGACAGGTACGGCGGCGGGGGCGGGGGCAGCGGGAGGATCGTCGTCGACGGCGAGGGAGGCGACGGCGTTGACGATGACGGCGAGGGAGGCGACGGTGTTGACGACGATGATGACGGCGAGGGAGGAGCTGGCGGCGGCGACGTGCACACCGTGGGGCACGTCCCGCACTCGCTGATGCACAGCAGGCTCGCCTCCGGGCCTCCCGCCGCCGGCTGGCCCTGATCACCTCCGGCGACAGCCACCTGAGCACCACAACACGCCACGAGGACGATCACCGCCACCATCGCCACCGCTCTTGGTCCCTCCATTGCCACCCTGACAGGATGCTCTCATGAGCTTGCTTGGTGCAGGTGGGGGAATGAGATTCCTGCGATCGGCTGCTTGTGGGCCGGAGCTGCCTGTTTATAAGCCAAGAAGTGACAAGTGCAGTGCAGGAGAAGATGTGCGAAACTTGAGGTGCAAGCTGGGAGAGAATATGAGGAGCAGGGTGTAAAGAGAAGATGCTCCTCTCCTGGATTGGCACCGAACAATTGATCCGCCTCAAGAAATCGGCCACCGTAACATATGTTTGTGACTGATACCTTGTCTCATGGAGCTCAAAAGTGTTGGCAAACTTTTGTAAGATAGAGTGCCAGGGTTGGTGGATGCAGAGGTGCATGTGTACTGATCTGCAGAGTGCAAGGCAGGTAAAGCATCTTGGTTGGACAAATAACTCGGACGAGTGCTTGCTAATTGCTATTCTACTCGTCTGGATGAATAGTTTATGGCCTCGAAAAGATTTGCAGCAGTTCCACGGGAAACGGTTAAATTACCGCCGGAACTGAGAAAAAGGAAAACACGCCTTTCAAACAGGGGCTTGAAAAGAAAGAAAAAATGTTGCCAGGATGTCCTTCAATCATCTTAAATAGAGGAATATATCTAAGGGAAAGCATAATTACATTGGGCATGCTCATGTGAGGAAGCAAGGCTTGCTGACTATAATCTAGAGCTATTGTAAAGATAAAGATGTACCACCCCACAAACATTTGACACAATAAATAAGTAAAGAAAATCTGTATCTGCATTGGTTTCCTATTTTCCCTCAGCATTTTCAATTCGACGACACTCTTTACAGGCAAACGATGTCAATAAACAACCGACAAAGAAGTACACTTAACACTTGTACAAAAGGCTAACCCTGGAAGGAAAACTTTTGCCAGCCTTTCACTCTTACCAGTTACTTTAAATTCCCCTCCCTCGCCTGGGAAGGGAAGTATCAAAAGTACAGTCATGGATTAACAACATCACTAGTCTGTTTCCGCATCTTCTGTTGTTGTAGCTGACTTGAGTTTTTGGCTCACAAACTGCCCTTTGATTCTTGGTCTTTGCTCCGCAAGCTTCTTCCTGCTATGATATCTCACCTGTGGAGCGAAAGGTGACCAGATAAAAGGGAATAACTGTAAGAAAACCCAATTGTTCACGGAAAAGAATATATGAATGCGCATACATGATTTGTGAATTTGCGGACTATATAGGTTTGTCAAACAGAATACCTTCTTCTCGAAGCATCTATCTTTCCTTTTCATGCGGAATTTCATCAAGGCAGCTTCACGACGAGACCGATCACTATCCAATCCGTTGTAACCGAAGTTCTGGATGCCACTCTCGTTGCCGCTTTCTGGGGCAATTATTGTGTTGGTGTTTGTATCAGTTTCACCGCTCACAGTCCATCCACGGATATCCTGGCTACAACTAGCACTCTGGTTATTGTGCTCTGCATGAGCTCTCAGTAAGTCAATAGGTTGTCCTGATTCTTGGAGAATTTGTCTTGAATGATGCAACCGCTGATTGTCTTCTAGCTGTCTGTGCTCATCAATCTCTGACGGTTTACCAAGATTTTGATGGTAACTAGAATGATATGTATGCTGAATTCCCAACTGGCTGATGCCAGATGGATCACATTGAATAAAAGGAGGCTGTGTGTAGTATATGGGCGGCATAATTGTACTGTAGTGGTACGGTATAGCACCAACAGGAATTGGAACAGGTATAAACCCATAAGGAGGATGACCCAAATTGTCCTTTCTAGGGGAGGAACTGCTTGTGCCGGCATCTTCTCCATCTTCTCTTGCACTGCTAGAACACAGGATGGCAGGGCCCTCTGTGCAACTGTCCAAAGGAACCTGAGCCCCACTAGGCTGAACATTCTTGTCATAAACATGTTCTTGATAAGTTAAGTGGACGGAGGGAAGAGACAGTTGCTTAGATGACGGTTCTATCCTTTTATTACCATACCTGTCATGTTGCAAACCATGTGATGAGCATGCATAATAGAGCTGATCAGAGTTGCACAGAGTATATGTGCAAGCAATTGCTAATATCAACCTCAGGGTCTAAAATATGAAAACAGTGCTCAATGAAACAAATGACCGTTCCAAGCCAAAACTATTTGGATCAAAATTTAAAAATAATGAACATGCAAGTACCTTGAAAAGGCTGAAGAATTTGAGTGATTAAAATTATCATTATCCCTCAGTTCTTGGTTCACGTGACCATCCGAACGTTGTTGCTTTCCTAAGTTGACATCCAGAGAGTGAGAGGGGCAAGGCTGGGGATGGCCGATTGCAGTACCCATTGAATTTTCACAAAGGGTATTTTCCATGACTGGCTTGACAGCATTATTCTTTGTGACTGGAGATTTGCATTTTTTGCTACTTGTTGGTTGGGCAGTAGCCATAAGATCTTTGCCAGGATCACTTGGACGACATGAGCTTGCATCAGCAATCCTCATGGCGTTGTCCATTATCTGTCCAGCAACCTTTGCAGAAGTAATGCCATTAAGATACTTAGAACGCACATTCTTCTCAGCTGAAAACACTTGTGGCTTACTGGTACCACATGCATTTCCACTTGGAGCATCTACACAACACCATGTAAAATCGTACTTATTAGATGTGCAATTTACACATTAGATGGCCAATAATCTGAGCACAAGAACATCAAATAACAGAGAAGCATATGTAGGTTTCATACCATCAGTACCCTTTAATGCAAGTGCCTTTGTGTTTATTCTATCGAAAGGCCCATTCTGTATTTTTAGTTCTCTGGATGAGCTTGCCACATTATGTGTCACAGTCTCCGGTGATTTCTCAACGCTCTGAATTTCAGTCTCCCTTTTGCTTTCAGAGCTCTGATAAACATGTTAGAAGAGTGCCAATAGGATTAGGTGCAGAAGAACTCCAATAATTAACAAGAGTAACGAGAACTTTGTAAAGATCAGTTATGATGAACTAAGGTTTCTGTAAAAAGTGCTGGCTACAGTTAACTGGCAGTGACAAGAACAAAAAGACATAGAAAAAACAGTGTCTTTGTTTGCTTCAGATTTCAATTTTGCTTGGTTGGCATTATCAACCTGAGTTAGGAGTGATGACATTCTAGTCATACTTTGATATCAGTTAGACAAATAAGGTATAAGCCAGCTCAGTTGCTCACCTGAGCATCACTTTCCTCGTCGCTGTTTTCTCCTGTCTTTGACCCCGTACCAGAATTCACACTTATATGGTTGCTGGCTGCATTGTTTTCTGATGCATTTAGTTGGCTATTCATCTGCAATGGAATGTGCAAGGCCTGGTTAAACCTCAGAAAGCTAGAATAAACAAGAAATATTCCTATGTGCTAAAAGCTTATACGATCGCATCAACAATATAGCACTTGTAATCTTAGACAACCAAAATCAGTGCACATTATACAGTTGATAATATTTTCAAGGAAAATGCATTAAAAATATATCCAGAAAAGCCTTGAAGAAGGCTACCCGATTCAGTCATTCCCCATAACACACAGGCTGCAAAAGAAAACATTCGGAAAACTTCCTGAATGAGGACTTACCGAGTGGCGCCTCCACACATGTTGCCATAAGTTACGCAACTCATTCTTCCTCACTGGTTTCACGAGGAAGTCCACTGCACCATTCTGCATGCACTTTAGCACCGTGCCAATAGAATCTTGGGACGACATCACTGCACATATAACCAATGAAAAGAATATTGAGTCAAGACAGTTCTAAATTAACGCATCTCATGTTACACACTTCGTTACCAACGTCAGCAATACGCCCATCACTCCACTATGCCATTTGGCTGCTTATGTGTTTGTCGCATTAGCGGCACAGTGATTACATTCCCCTGAATGCACTCATCACATAGTGTGTAGCAGGACCATGCATTTGTCACGTGTAGCAACTTTTTGGTTATTTTAGTACAGATACATAGCATGTACTTGTGTATATCCATATCATATACAATAATCAATTAGCATCTTAGCGATGATGTGATTGCTCCCTTCCCACTATTTCGAACATGCGAACTAAATTACTATTAATTTAATTTCCAACAATAGCAACCTTTTTTTGGAAAGTTAAGGTCCTGCTGTGTGACGCTTCATTATAGGCAGTCAATTAAGCTACCTAATTAGGACCTTATAATATTCATTTACCTATTAAAGCTGCACCCAATGTAAAGTTAGACCTCCAATTCCAATCAAACATATTTTTACGTCAAAACGCTAAAAGTAGTCATAACTACCATTGCAATTTTGCCAACAAACTTGCTCCAAACCATGAATTGCACCAAAATTAAGCTACTAATTTATTCATCAAGGGATACCGCACAAGACAAATCCGTTAAAAAGATTCAGAAACACAACACGTGGAGCATACCCGTAGCGATACTCGACTGGAATCCGACAACGACAACGGTAATTCAGTTACAACTGAGAGCAGAGACAGACACTGACTAAAAGTAGCCGACACGGGACTAAAGCAGATCAGCCAATCCATTTGAATTTAGTTACAAATATCCAGGAGCAGTACCATTTATAGACAGTTGCGCACGCTATAGACAAAAAAAATCAGCCTACCACAGTTAAAAAATAGCATTAAAAAAATATCCATTATAGGCAGTTGCGCACACTATGAAATAGTATGGTTAGACCTTCAATCCCAATCAAAACAAATAATCAGCCTACCACAGTTAAGCCATTAGCATTTAAAAAAATATTCATTTATAGGACCTTAAGATATCCATTTACCTATTAAAAGTGCACCCATGTAAAGTTAGACCTTCAATCCCAATCAAACATATTTTTAACGTCAATTTGCTTACAAAGTACTCATAACTACCATTGCCATTCGGCCAAAAAACTTGCTCTGATCCCATAAATTGCACCAAAATTAAGTTGCCAACTTATTCATCAAGAGATACAGCACAAGAGAAATCTGTTAAAAAGATTCAGAAACACACCACGTGGAGCGTACCCATAGCGATACTCGAGCGGAATCCGACAACAACAACGGTAATTCAGTTACAACTGAGAGCAGAGACAGACACTGACTAAAAGTAGCCGACACAGGACTAAAGGAGATCGGCCAATCCATTTGAATTTAGTTCCAATTATCCAGGAGCAGTACCATATGCGACCATATAGACAAATAAATCAGGCTACCCCAGTTAAGCAATTAGCATAAAAAATACTCTAGCGCTGAATCCCCTGCTTAAAGCAGCTGCTAGATAGCGAAATCTAGTAGGTTTGCCAGATCGTCCTGAGCCTTACGGCAGTGATAATTCAAGCTGATATGAAGCGTTAGTCGTACGCCGGCGCCTTACTTATAACGGGGATGTTCTTGCACTCGTCTGCAGCGACGATCCTGGAGAGCAGGTCGATTCCGGAGAGCGTGGGCATGTTGACCTCCGTGAGCACGAGGTCGAAGGCGTACGCGCGGCCCCGCATGACCTCCCACGCCTTCATCCCGTCCGCCACCGCCGCCACTGGCGTCACCTCCCGAGAAGAAAACAGAGCCCAATTCAGCAGCAGGAAAATCGGTCGACCTGGCGGTAGAAGAAGAAGGAGGCTGGCTCACCGCGGTAGCCGCACTTGCGGAGGAGCGCGGTGACGACCTGGCGGGTGGAGTCGTCGTGCTCGACGAGGAGCACCCGGAGCGAGCGGCGCGGCAGGATCTCGTCCCAGCGGATCACCCCGCGTGCCGCCCCTCCGCCCCCCGCCGCCGCGGACGCCGGCTCCCCGGCGTCGGCGTCGGGGGACATCTCGTCGTCGCCGTCCGTCGGGAGAGGGGAGGGGAGGGGAACGGATGAAAATATCTGCAGCCCTGCGCGCCACGTCACGCGGGGGTGGGGGGAGAGAGGATCGAAGGGACGGGTGGAAATGGGCCAGATAATACCCACGAGCGCTGGCAGATATTTTCCCCTCTCCTCCTTCCACAGTTCCACTGCTCCCGTTGGGTTTCGGTTGGGGTCGGGGTGTTTTTTTGGGGGTGGAGTGTCGTGTGGGTGAATCGTGAAGTGTTTTGGGCGTGATATTTCTGGTGCGATTTTGGGTGTGTCATTTTTTTCACGGGGATATTTTGCCCGGGAGCTGGTGGCCTCTCGTTTTTGAGGGGGAGTTTTTTGGTGCGGTGGGGCTCGGGCCGTAGTATTTTTAGTGGCTGCTGGCTGGTCTCGGCCGCCACTTGTGGAAAGTGGCATCGAAGAAGAACACACAGATGGGCAAGAGGAGCGGAGGAAAGATCTGCGTAGGAGGGTCATCCATCCATACATGAGAGACACTGCCTGCCTGGTTTCTTTACGTACAAGTCTTCCGACTACGTGGTCTACAGTTGGCCGGCCGGTTTTTTGCGTAAAGCTGAGCTGAAATTTTGAGTACCCACATTATCCTTTTTATTTCTAGTTTTTAATATGGGGTTTGTTAAATCTCAATCGACTGAGATTTAGTGAAGTATCGGTCGACTTCATAATCATTCAATCAAGATGCTTTAAGATCCACACGAGCCTAGTAAAACTGTCTTTTTTCCTCTCTTTTTTGAGCAATGATATGTCACGACCTGCCTTTTCAGGTAACTGGTCTCCGTGTGTTCTATGTCAACTCCTGGATCGTGTCGTTTGCATACACGGTAATGATATTTTATCATACACAAATGCGTCATTCATTACATCGCATGATCCAAAAAAACAAATAGTTCTACAGACTCTAGCCAGTGGCTAGTCAAATACATAGTCTTACAAAGCAAACAGAGTTCTCATAAAAGCGGAAACGAAAGCAAAACTACGATAATAGTCTTGATAGGCTCCATCAACACCACGG
>CBMN010035240.1:0-18583 GCA_000582825.1 Hordeum pubiflorum | reverse complement strand
ATAAAGTTGTGTAGTAGACATTAGACCGCTGTGTGTTTGTAACCTCACCACCGCGTCGAAGAGGTTACCAGACAATAGGCGATGCATGCCACCAAATAGCAGGCTATGTGTTTGCGCATAAACAAGCGGACAACCAAATAGCATGCCTTGAATGACACCTCATGCAGCCTAGAGTGCATGCAGACAACCAAATTAAATGCAGATGTTAGTTTTCTGCCCGTTTTACCTCACCCAGGCCATGTTTACCCAGGCTTCACAGGCCAGCCCAGCAACTACGCCTACCAAACGCGTCCAATGTGATTCTGTGTCTTCAGTTCTGGCCGACGAAGGCCGGCTAACCTCGGCCTCGCCGTGGAGCGCGAGAGATTTGTGTTCTCCAATCCATCTGGTCGGAGTGGGATGTTCTAGAGAGTCTATTTAATGTTTTTTTCTTCAGAGCGACAGTTTTTATGCAGATCACGACCACTGGCATCTTCCGACGCTGCTTCTACGAGCTCTCGAGTTTAAAGAAATTTCACTCCACTAAGATGAAGGCCCATAGATGGTAAGGCTGAACCATTTTGATGTATTTTTAAATTTCTTTAGGGACGTTTTTGGAGTTAAAAGCACCCCAAGTCCTACAACTTGCACGAAATGTGATGATTTGGTCCAAAACTTGCAATAGTGCACCCCGCCGTCCTAGAACTTTCTTAGTACGTGACGTCTTAGTGCACCCCGCCAATCATAGCAAGCCAATTGGCAGCCAGGTGGACGGGTCGGTCGTTGGCTGCACATTTGCATAAACCCCCTGCCATTTTATCAATTTCGCTTGCAGTCCCCCTCCCTTACGTTGGCTTATCCACCTGAATTGATTCTATCGGCTCGCGTCTGGTTGGTTCGTTAGTCGCACGTTGTTGTGTCCTATTGCCGGTGACAGGAGCGGTGCGGCAATCGGCCGCGCAGATGAGGTCACCAACCGCCGCGTCGTCGCCGGAGTTCTTCCCACCGGAGCCGCCGCCGTCCGCTCATCTCGTCCGGCCGCTCGGTGTATTCCCATCGGACTACTGTGAGTCATCTTCTCCTCTGCTCTGCTCTGCTCCAGCCACCTGCATGTTCGATTCGAGCTCAATTCAAGGTTGTAGATCATGTGTAGTGGTGTTGATTTCGTAGTATTGTTTCAGGGTAGATCTTGGGTTTACATCGATGATTTAGGGCTCGGGTTTGGCATGCTAGCTAGGGTTTTGGGCAGATGATCCTGTCTATGAATTTGGGGTTTATTAGGTTTTTTCGCCGGTGAACCCATTGGCAAAAGTATGTTTATTCTTAAAGTTATTTCATTTGTGCTCATGGAAATGTTTTTGTCATGATTTTCTGAACTTATGTGAACGATGCAGTTGTGTGTACTTTACTGAATTTTTTTCAATTAACTCAATTATGTGCACCATTCTAATTCAGTTAACTAACTTTTGGCATTGTGTGCATTTTGTGCTCAATATTTATTTGTGTTAAATGTCTAGTGCAGTGAACATATTGTTGTAGTTAACTAAATCATTTGACTTTACTGTAGTTAATTGAATCAGTTGAGTTAACTGAATTTATTTAGTTAACTGGTTTTTTCAGGTTACTGAATTTTTAGTTAACTGAAATTTGTGCAACTTTGTTTTTGAGTTATCTGAATGTAATTTTTTTTATGTAGTGTGTGATTCGGTAAATGACAAAGGGTGGTTCTGTTTTTTTACACTTGAGCTGGAGCATGGTGGAATTTTCTATGGAGATATCAGCAACTTGGAGTACTTTAACCCTGGTGTTGAGGTTCTTGACTATGTTGACTCTAGCACATTCTCCTATGCATTCCTTCAAGAGCACCTGAAGTGGTTGGGATATCCTGTGGGTGAGCACATCATGTACTGGTGCCTGCCTGACAAAACAATCCCAGATGGTTTGGTCAGAATTAGATGTGATGATGACTTGCAGCACATGATCAGAGCCAGTGCTTCCCATAAATGCTTGTACTAATGGTTGGCCATTCAGATTTTGTCAGTAATTTCACGGCTGATTTGGTACTAACATTGCCTTCAGTTCAGAGAACTGTCAGGCTAGCCACCTCAAGTGTTGCAGTATTAAGTGCAGTATCTTCCCACATCATCATTCCAGTCATTGAGGAAGATCCCATTTTAGAGATAGCAGTTGATGGAACAATAGATGAGAATGTGATGATTGAAGGTGCAGAGCACAATTTGCTTACTAAAGGTGGCCAAACAGTTATTGAAGATGTAGTGCTTTCAGATTCAAATTTTAGTGACAGTGATTATGAGATAGATGAGGGGGGTGATGACCTGTATGATGAAAACACTGACATTGATGTTGATGAAGAAGCACAGGAAGAGGAATAAGATGTGGAGCCTATTATTTACTTGAGGATGAAGATCTTAACCTATCCATTGAGGAAGCAGAGCAACTTAAGTACAATTTTAAATCTTTCGATGCAAAGGTTGACATGGTTTCCCCTGTCTTCAAAGTAGGGATGGTATTTGCTGATTTGGTAGAGTTGAGACATGCTATTACTACATATTCAGTTAGGAACAGAGTGCAGATCAAGAAGATCAAGAATGACAAGATAAGAATTGAGGCAGATTGTGAAAGAGGTTGCCCATGGCTTCTGAAAGCTGGCAATGACAACAGGACGGGAGGATTTGTGATCAAGAGTTATAATGGAAATCATAGGTTTTAGAAGAAATGGAAGTTAAGGTCACTAACAGCTAAATTCCTATGCAAGTATTTCATAGATGAGTTCAGAGATGACCAGAAGATGTCACTTTGTACCTTTTCAAGGAAGATCACAAAGGAATTCAATGTTACACCTAACAGATGGAAGCTTGATAGGGCAAGAAGACAACCCTCAAAAGAGATACATGGTGATGAGGAAGAGAAATTCAGTAGGCTGTGGGATTATGGGCATGAATTAAGGAGTAAAAACCCTTGCTCTACATTTCTTCTGTCAACTGAATTGGCTAAAGTCAACCAATTTCCAATGGGCAGGAAATGTCTGAAAACTCTTTATTGGTCATATGATGCATGTAAAAGAGGGTGGCTAAAGGGCTGCAGACCTATTATTTTCATTGATGGTTGTCACATGAAAACCAGGTTCAAGGGAGTGTTGCTTAGTGTTGTGGGTATTGATCCTAATGACTGCATTTACCCAATTGCTATGGGTTGGGTAGAAGTAGAATGCATAGGTTCTTGGGAGTGGTTTCTTACTACTTTGGGAGATGATTTGAACATCACAAACACTGCACCATTCACAATCATGAGTGACAAGCAGAAAGGCTTGATAAATGATGTTCATTAAGTGTGGCCAGATTCTGAACATAGGTTTTATGTGAGGCATATCTATCAGAACTTCAATGAGAAGCACAAAGGAGAGGTGTTGAAGCAAGACTTGTGGGCCATTGCAAGATCAGCAAACAAGGTGAAATGGAGACAGAACTATGAGAAAATGGATGGACACAGCTCACCTGCCTTCCACTGGACTGGAAGACTAGATCCAAAGACTTGGAGTAAAGCATTTTTCAGTGAATTTTCCAAATGTGACATTCTGCTGAACAACAATTCTGAAGTGTTTAATAGGTAAAACTACTGCAACTGTTAATCACTGAAATTTGCAACTATTGAAATCATTTTGCATATCGTAGTAAGCTGATTTTTTTGCTATCTTTGTGCATCTACATTCTGGAGGGCAGAGAGATGGTTGTGTTGTCTATGATTGAGTACATGTTCGACAAGATTATGCAAAGGCTGGTGGGTAAATAGAGAGAGGTAATAGAAAAGTGGGCAAGGCAGAGAATATGCCCAAAGATCAAGAAGAAGTGAACACTGAGTTTGCTGCAAATTGCCATGTATCAGAAGCAGGCCAACGAATATTCAGAATTTTGTCTGCTAACTCTAGCTACACAGTTGACTCGTGCTTGCACACATGTGGTTGCGGGAGATGGCAGCTGTCTGGAGTACCATGTGGGCATTGTGTAGCCCATTGTAGGGAGGAGAGAATTGACCCAGAGACAATGGTTCATGATTGCTACATTGTGGAGAACTATTTGAAAGCTTATGGATACACTCTGTTCCCTCTTAGAGATCCAAAACACTGGGAGAAACAGAATGGGTATAAGGTACATCCACCAGTGTTCACCAAATAGTTGGGGGGCCTAAGAAGAATAGGAAGAAGACACCAAAGGAGAAGAAGAAGAATGGTGTTAGATATTTGAACAAAAATGTGTTACAATGCACTGCTCAATTTGTGGGAGAGCTGACCACAATAGGAAGGGCAACTACAGTTGGCCGGAAGCACTAATTGAAGAAGGGGTAGAGCTGGTTGATGAAAATTATGATGACCCTTCATTTTTGCAGGTATTCATCTTTAACTGAAGAAAATGATATATATCTCAAGAAAATAAGCTTTAACTCTGCTTAACTGGCCTTGTTTCTCTATAGAACATCTTCCCACAGAGGCCAGATCCTAGGTTGGATCTTAGTGAGTCACCAACTACAATGGTGTTCAACATGGCCAACAGAGAGAGAGCAAGAAGAGCTCCTCAAAGGGCTCATGGCCCATTGCCAGAGCAGTCTTCATCTGTTGCTGCTGCAGGTGCTGCAATACCCCAGCCAAGGGTCACTACTAAAATGAACATTGCTAGGCAGACAAGGGCAAGCATAATCGTTGACGTAGCAGAGGGATCTCAAGCTTCTAGCAGGGCAAGAGGCAGGAAAAGACGAAGAAATTCAGATGTAGGGAGAGGGAGTGGAGCAGATGTAGGTGCATGGAGAGGAAGAGGAGCAAATGCAAATGCAGGGAGAGGGAGAGGAGCAATAAATCCAAGTGCAGGGAGAGGAAGAGGAGCAGGGAGAGGAAGAGGAACAGGGAGAGGAAGAGGAGGAAGAAATACAGAAGCAGCTCCAGGAAATGGAGGGAGAGGAAGAGGAGCGGGGAGAGGAGGTATGCCAGGTGATATGGCATAATGGCTGCTATTTGGAGATGACAGGCCCAACCAAATTCCTGATCTGAATGTCCCTCTTGAAGAGTTGCATGTCTCACAGGATGCACCTGATCTCTGATTTGGTGACATTTTGCACTGCCATTTTCGTAAGGCCTAAAAAGTTGTAACTCACTGACTGGCCTCTTTTTGTATGGCAAACAGTGTTATACATTGCCCTTTTTGATGGCAAACAGTGGCATGCATTGCCTTTTTTTATGGAAAACAATGGCATATAATGCCCTTTTTGTATCAAAATTTTAATAAATTCATGCAGGATTAGTACTTCCTTGAATGATGTTGCTCAGTTAGTTAACTGAATGTTCTTCTTAACTCACTTGTTGTTCTTATTAAATGTTGATTTTAACTGAATGTGTCAAATGTGCTAAAAAAATCAGTTAAGTGAATGTTCATTTTAACTGAATTTGTAAACATTTCAGTTAACTAAATGTTTGTTCTAGCTAAATGTGCTAAAAATTCAGATAATTGAATGTTGAATTTAACTGAATTTGTAAACATTTTAGTTAACTGAATGTTTTGTTCTAGCTAAATGTGCTAAAAGTTTAACTAAATTTGCTAAAAAATCATTTAACTAAAGGTTGGTCTTGACTGAATTTGCAAACAGATTAGTTCACTATTTATTTTTTAAAAAAAATGGGTTGGCCTAGGACTCGAACCCAGGGCATGTTGTTAAACATGGTGAGTGCAATGCCACTGGTATAGTTCTAGTGATTCGGTTTACTAACCAGAAAGCATCTACTTAAGACACCACCCAACGCCTGCTAGTTGCATCTGCCGTTACAGTTCTCACCGCTTTAAGACACCACCCAACGCTCCCCACTCGCATTACAACACCACTCACGATGCCTCGGCCTCCCCGCTTCCCACCTCCCACTACAGTGCAGAAAACCCTCGCTGAGCTCCACGCCATCGTCGATGCCATGGATAACAGCCTTGGATGGTAGAGGGTTGTTGAAGAGTTGGCCGGAGACGACCACGTCGCCCGCGTCGAGCTGAAGGAGATCGCGTGATGGTTCCCAAGCCTCCAGATGATGAGGAACCATGTGCACGGTCTGGTCAAGGCCATGACTGAAGACGAGAAGGCGCGCGCGTTCCCTGACGGCCCCGGCCTGCCTTCACCAGCGATTCTGCGGTTCGCAATGCGGGAAACGCGGTCGAACGATCCCAACCAGCGGGCCCGTTGGTGGATGTACCGTTCCGCTGCCACTTTGCAGCCGGACCCGAACCGCGTTGAATCCAGGGCGGAGCGCGTCCAGGACGTCGTCCTCGCCATTCCTGTGCCCATCAACACCGCCTATTGGAATCGATTCCAGCCGGAGCTGCTCTACCGCAATGACAGGTCGAGTGACAACTCCTCCTCCTCGGAGTACCAATGTGACGAAAACTCTAACTACCTACCATAAGGTGAGTTATCTGGCGAGGAGGAGCAGGAGGTCGTTGTCATCTCCGACGACGAGCAAGAGGAGCAGGAAGTGCACGTGTTTGCGCCCGTCGTCCACGCCAAGGAAGGAGACAAAGACCTCCCAATTGATGTGGAGGCACTGCCAGATGTGCCCGACATCGTCAAGATGGAGGTTTAGGAGGACCAGGTTGTGGTGGATGCCAAGAAGAAGAGGAAGAAAGCCGTCCAGAAGCCTGTTGCAGGGGAGGTTAGCCTCTCAAAGCGTCTCAAGCGCCTGAAGAACTGAAGATGCAGTATGCAAATCTGAAGACGAAGTTAGCAGTACTGAAGAACTGAAGAAGTTAGCTGTTAGGTATGTTGATTAGTTATAGATTTCAGCATATAAGTTATCTATAAGTTAACAATACTGAAGAACTGAAGTATTTGTTTAAGTGTGTTGCTATAAGCAACTAAGTTATCTGTAAGTTCTATGCTATGTCAACTAAACTTGTTAGCTCGAAGTTATCTACTATTCTATGAAGTACAAGCTATGCTGTGAAATTCTAGGGTTTGTTGCCGCGTGCTGCAATTAGTTTCATGCAGTGTACCTTGCTTTGCTGATGTTAAGCATTTGAAATGCTGCCGTGGAGCCTTGTTTTGCTGCTGTAGAGCTTAGATTGCTGATGCAGTTGCAGCATGTGACCATGTGTAGTACTTGCCCAAATAGCCCATATGTAGCATGCATGATTGGACCATATATAGCATGCATTCAGTTAACCAAAACCATTTCAACTCAACAAATTCAGTTAAAAAGTTTAGGTTAACAATTTTTGTTAAACAAATTCAGTAAACCATCTCAGCTCAACAAATTTAGTTAAAAATTCAGGTTCAGAGTTGAAGTTAAACAAATTCAGTAAACCATCTCAGCTCAACAAACACTCAAAACATTCAGTAAACTATACTATATTAATCATTCAGTAAACTTTTCAGTCAATTAAATGATTCCCAGTTCAACAACTCAAGTAATATCTAAAACAAATTCAGTTAATTAACAACATAACTGAAAGTTGACTGTACAAAAAAATCAGTTAACTGCACAAACAAAGTCAGTCAACAACAACCACAAGGCACATTAATGACATCACTTGAACTGAAATCAAAAACTCACATAAATATCTCTTCACACAAATAACTCAAATCACTTAAACTTCATACATACTTCAGTACACAAATAAGATCAAAGACGTTCAAGTTCACACATACTCCAGTACACAAATTACGGAAATCACCTCAAGTTCATGAAATTAAAGCTACTACAAATTATGTGAACAATACAACACCAATGCATCACTCAAAATCATCAAGGATCTCCTTAATCTTCCTTATCTTGCACTTGGTGTCCTCTTTATGTTTGAAGAGATCACCAATCATGTACTCCAACTTCTTCTTCTCTTGCTTTAACTGATCCCTCTCTAACACCAAATTATCCCTCTCTTGCACCAATTTATCCCTATGTTCCATGAATTTGTCCCTCTCCTGCTTCATCTGGTCCCTCTCTTGCTGCATCAAGTCCCTCTCTTTCTTTGCTTTGGCCCTAACCACCCGATGAATGTTGGTGGCAGACTTGTCACAAATCTTCTTCTTCTCAAGCTCTTCCTTTAGGTCAGTGAGTGCAATCTGTGTGCTGCCTAGCTGTTCCAATGCCCGCTCCTTGTCAGCAACCATCTTAGCAAAATCAACCTTGAAAAACTTCAGATCTTTTTCCATCTTTTCCTTCCCTTTTAGGATCTTCAAGTTTTCTTCAGCATTAACAACATTTTGCCTGAGCCTCAACTTTTTCTCATCTTCATACATGTCCCAGAGAGTAGCTAAAGTCATCTTCAGTTGAGCATGCCACTCATGATCAACCCACTGCACATAGCTGCATTTGATCCTTCCTGGCAATTTAAACATATAACAGTAGAGAGTTAAGGCAAAACTATGCAAAAAAACAAATTAACTGCACAAATTTTAGTTCAATGTTAACATTTAGTTCACTGTTAATATTGACTTCAGTGAAAATTCAGAGTTCACTGTTAACATTTAGTTCAGTGAAAAATTCAGAGTTCACTGCTAACATTTAGTTCACTGGAAAATTCAGAGTTCACTGTTAACTTTTAGTTCACTGAAAAATTCAGTTAACTTTTAACAAAGAAAACATTCAGTTCAATGCTAACAGAAAGTTCACTCAAACATTCAGTTTACATTCATCACTAAATGTTAACATTCAGTTAACATTTAGTTCACTAATCTAGGAGCATTCATGAACTACATATATTCATATTTCAGCATGACCATGACCATGAGCACAAAACCATGAGCATGAGCTTCACAAAATTAACCTTTCAAACTGAAACATGAGCATGGGCATAATTGAATCATGGGCATTTGTTATACAGAAATGCTACTAACCTTCTGTCCACAACCTAGGAACCTCCTGCCATTACCCACTGATTTAAATGCCACCAACTTCTCACACACTGCTAGGTGGTCACATCTAGCACCAAGTTTTGTAGCAAGGCCACTCCACTCAGAGCATCGAATGGTAACAGGTGCCAAAAAGAAATGGTTGCAGCGCAATTCAGGAAAAAATTAACCATCTGAACCCTAACCCTGGCTGCCTGGTTTAGAGCACTTACTGGACTGGGACTAAATCGCCATCCGAGGAGGAGCTTGGCAGATCGTTCCACGAGACCATGGCGAGCGGCGAGCTTGACGGCGGCGGCGGCGAGCTTTCACGGCGGCGGCGAGATGGGAGCCACAGCTGGGGCACAGAGAAGGGACGGACGCGAGCCGACAAAATTAATTCAGGTGGATAAGCCAACGTGCGGGAGGGGGAATTGCGGGTGAAATTGATAAAACGACAGGGGGGTTTATGCAAATGTGCAGGCGACCACCAGCCCGTTCAACTGGCTGCCAATTGGCTTGCTGTGATTGGCCCAAGACTAAAACGTCACATACTAAGCTCTAGGACGGTGGGTGCACTTTTGCAAGTTTTGGACCAAATCATCATCACATTGATGCAAGTTGTAGGGCTTGGTGCTTTTAACTCATGTTTTTGTAATGACCACCGAACTTTTCCGGTGGGAAAACGAGAGCCAGAGAAAAATAACAAAAAAATGTAGGGTGGAAACGGCGAGGGGGAGCGCGCCCGGCCGTGGCTATCCCTAGTCCCTACCACCGCCCGTGACTACCCCCCTCCCCTGCCTCTGCAGCCTCCACCTGCGCCGCACCACTGCTCCGCCCAAATCCCACTCCCCCGTCTGAACCTCGCTCCCCCGATGGGCCGAAAGAACCGCAGCCCCGCTCCAAACCCTACTCCTCCTCCCCCGGCCGCCATCGCCGTAGCCGGTGGCATTGCCGCCGTGCGCGCCGACTGCGACAAGGCCCTCGCGTACCTCCAGCGCGGAAACCAGTCCAAGGCGCTGCGGCTCCTGAGGGACGCCGTCGCGCGCCACGGCGAGGGGCCGCCGCCGCCGCTCCTCCTCCGCGCGCAGGGCACCGTGCACTTCCGCGCCGCCGCGTCCCTCGACGACCCCGTCGCCCGCGCGCGCCACCGACGGGACGCGCTCCAGGCCGCCCGCCGCGCCGTCGAGCTCGCGCCCGACTCCCTGGAGCTCGCCCACTTCCGCGCCCTGCTGCTCTACGAGGGCGCCAACGACCACCGCGCCTACGAGGAGGTCATCGCCGAGTGCGAGCGCGGCCTCGGTATCCAGGAGCCCTCCGACCCGGCACCCCACTCCCTCATGCTGCCCGCCCCTGAACCCGACAAGGTCCGGACCGAGCTCCGCAGTCTCGTCCAGAAAGCCAATCTGGCCTCCATATCCCTGTGGGTCAAGACCCTCGGCGGCTCTGATGACAAGCTTGGGTTTTTTCGCCTGGCTGATGACCCCTTGGAGCTCCAGCTCCTGCCTGCAGCGCCAGCCCCGCGCCAGGCCAAAGGGGTCAAGAAGGCTACAAAGACCCCTGAGGAGCGCCGCAAGGAGATCGAGGTGCAGGTCGCTGCGATGAGACTGGTGGAGCAGCAGCAGCTGCTGCCGCACAATGCTGCCGGCGCTGCCTCCTCCTCACCGCCAGAGTCAGAGGAAGATGAGCCCCCCTGCTCATCATGTCAGTCTGGCGTGAAACTGCGGCGCTCTTGAATCTTCTTTCCCTTCGTTTCATGTGAACCTGAGGTTGCTTAGGGGACAGGCAAAATGGCACCCCTTACCTTCGCTAGCTAACCGTTTGCGCTACTCCTAGTTGGTAACTAGCTGTCCAGTTCTTACTGCTTCCAGCACCTAGTTAACCGAGTTTGTGAACAATGCACTGAGAAATTTAAGTAACTAAAGTCTACTTTATCTGCATGTGTTTGTCCGATTACTCGCTACAATTTAATTTTGCTTCCATCCAAGTGGGACGTTCTCTATATACTCGTTCATGGTTATTGTGTAGGCCTTCTGGATAACATTCATACCAATCATGACTGTATCAGAATACAACCAACCAGCAGCACCTCCTCTAAAGAGTCATATGATGTGTTATTACTTACACTAGTATGGTTATTGGGGATTGTGTATTGACCACAACAATGACCATTATTTTGTTTTATTGTATTCACATTCGGTTGTTTCTCTTTTTCCTGAAAATGTACTTTAAAGGGATTGTAAGAGGCGACACTGTTTTTTTTGCATTGAGTTGTGCGACAAAGACCACAACATCACTGGTCTCGATGATGTTTTGGGATGATGCTGCCCACACCCAAGCTGCTACTGTACCACCATTCTGAGTCCCACTTTGTGAGTTGCTTTTATTCAAGTGATGTAGCCATAGTTGACTAGCATCTGTAAAATTGATGCGACAGCACCGCTATACGATTTTTTCTGTTCAATACTCGTGCATTTCTTGTCATATGTTTCTAGAAGACATTTTGGGATGAAGGTTGCAGTTTCATGCTCTTGGGAGGGTGTTTTATTGTCTATGGGTTTGCCTAAGTTGTCCAACATTAGGTTTGTCTGCCATTGTTTGCTATCAGATGTGTTACATTTTTCCTGCTATCTAAATTTGTCTAAAATATTGATCTGTCAGGTTTGATGTGGTCGTTTCTTTGCGAATGCAGAGTGTTGGAACTGTCAACGACCCAGTTTGTGTGCCATTGCTTGCTATCAGATGTGCTGCATTTTTCTTGCTAGAGAAATTCATCTAAAATATTGATCTGTCAGGTTCGATATGGTTGTTTCTCTGTGAATGTAAGAGTGCTGATGGAACTACAAGCCTAAATACTGCTAACTTGCCAATTACTGCTACTGAATTGCCTAAAGTTATAGTTTCTTGTTGCTTTACAACTTTCATGGTTGTTTATCTGTGGAAGTATGTGTATTAGGACCGTGAACTTGCTTATTCGGTATTGCTAGCTAGGTTGCTTACTATTGCTACCAACTTGCTTGATTTTATAGTTTCCAATTGCCTCTCAGGTTTCATTGGGTTTTGTTTCTTCCGTGTGAAAGTAAGTTTGCTCGAAATGTGAATTTGTGTAGTCTATTTCGTATGTTGCTACTAACATGCCTGCGAAAGTATTTGGTGCACCTGATGTACCCAACCTCGGTTTAAATATTTATGAACTTCAGAAAATTAGGAAGAAATAGAGTAAACAACATATATGCAACATTCCTCAAACTATCAAATTCAATAAAAGAATACTCGAGAAACAGAAACAACAAATTCAGTGTTAACAGTGCTAATGGGTCCGAGGTCAGGTCCCGATTTAGATTAGCTGTTACTCGAATATATATTTGTCCTTCTGTTTCTCAGGTTGTGTTTTGAATTTCGACTTTGGTTGATATATGGTGTGTATGTGTCTTGTGCTAATTTGTTTTCAGAAATTTTGACAACTTCCGGATGAGAGTACCGAAATTGGGTGCACCGCAAGCTCTGTGCACCATATGTTCTCCAACTTGCCTAATGTTAAGTTTATACTTGCCTGTTGGGTTCCACGAGGTTGTTTCTGTCCGGAAGTGTAAGTGTGATGGAACAAGTAACTTGCTTGGTCCACACTTGGATGTTTCAAAAGAAAAAGAGAGGGGTAGTAAAGAAGAAGTTTTGAACATGTGCAGTTGTCTCAACAATATTTGTAGATTGTTGTTCTGGAAAACAGTACTTCTAGATTTGCTTAATTTAGTGCTAAGTTGCTTATTGTTTACCAGTTGTACCATTCCTTGTTACTAGCTGCATATTGTTTTCCTATCACATTTTTCGTCAAAATAATGAGTTTTCAAGTTGCATATTGTGTTTCTTTTGTACTGAAAAAAAACACTCCCTGTGTAAACTAAATATAAGACTTTATAGTGATCTAAAACGTCTTATTAGTTTACAGAGGGAGTATACCTGAATATTGAATTGGCTCGATCAAAGTTCTTTCTCCATTACGATGCTAAGTTGGTGCAGTTACTGCTGCTCATAACATGTGGAATTGCCTATAAAATTATAGTTTCGGTTCATATTTTTAATATTGGGAAGATTTGCAAGTGTATGATTTTGTTTTCGATTATGTGGACCATCCTTGAATTACCTAATATATTGCTACTGACTTGCCTAAGAGTATGTGTATTAGTATATGCGTATTTGCATGTATTATCTTTCCATCAGATGCAAGGGATGCAACGCCACAATTTATTTATTTTGCTAGATGAGCTGGAGTAGCAACATCCCATTTCCATCTTCAAAGGTATATCTGCAACATTGTTAATAACTACATCACCTGTCTCCTCCCCTCTGTGTGAGCTTATTGGTGCAACAAATGTACCGTCAACAAATATTACAAGGATTAATGTATCGTGTGTATGGAATTGAATTTTATATCGGCGTAGAAAAAGAATTCAGAATATTAAAGAACAATGAAATGAGAAAATGAGTTATATTTATGAGCAATAGATGAACGGGTTCCATAATTTCAATAGTGGCATCTCTCCAAACATCATATGCATCGTAAACAAATAACAGTTGTGGATCTATTAAATTGTAGTTTTTTGTTTGATCTTATATGGCATGATTGCATACATGCATTAAGTCTTGATGTCTATTACCTCTATCCAACATGCATCTATAGCTAATACTCCATTTTAAAACAGAAATCTATCGTGCATCTCAAAGTATTAAGTAATAATACAGAATATTGCATTAAGTAAGGTGATGTGATGTTGATAGGATACTCTGTTTACCTCCAGTTCATTACTAAGACAACTAGGGGATTGTCTTTCCATCCTTAGTGGAAATAACACACTACAAGCCTTTTTTTCTGTCACTGAGATAGATTACTTGCAAGTTTAAACTCAATCAACATACACAACTCCCTCTTGGGGACCATTCATCTAAATATGGCCAGTGCAAAACTAATAGATCGGAGAGCATGCACATATATAAATCATGCAACAAAGAACCAAAATAAACCAATAAACAATCCGTATATAATGTGATCATAAAGTGACAATTCATAACACCGCAACAAACACACTGGAAATTACATCAGGTTGATTACAATCATGTTAGGCGGCTCATGTGATCTTTGTATTGAAGAGCGTGAGAGAGTAGACACTACATAAATAATGCTATAGAACCATAGGCCAAGGAGGACTACTCACACAAGGTCATTGAAGCAGCAAAGTTGATGAGGAAGGCTCGAACATCGATCTCCCTCTCCGACAAAGTACCAGGGAAGACATCTAGATTGGATCTCCTTGGTTCGAGACGAGGCGGCAGAGTTTGGGGGTCAATATAAAAGGCGTGGATGGAGAGGCACCAAGTGGAGCCCTATGGGCCCCACAAACCTCTGTGTTAAGCCCCATGCTTAGGGTGCGTGAGGGAGGCGTATGGGCCCCTTGTTCCCACCTCGACCCATTTGGCACTACTAGGTCCCCTGATGATGCTTTTTGACGAAGTGGGTTTTCTAGATTTTTTTTTAGTCCTCGGTAACTTTTTATTTATGTTGCAAACAATAAAACAACTATCACTTGACTCTAGATTATTATGTTAGTCCAACAAAAATAATATTAAAGTGTGACAAACCCATGTATAAATGATATGAATATATCATGAACATAAAAGAAATATAGGCACGCTTAAGATGCATCAGTCATGTGATTCATCAATCGAGGAGCAAATGACTATGATTTTCAGGTCTATGAATAAGCAAGGGGAGTCTTTAGCATGTCGTTGACACTACATCTGATTCTCTCAAACGATCATTGGATAAATTGTTTGGTACACATAATATGAGATAGTCTAGGCTAAGACAGCAAGGATATGATGGAACCTCAAATATGGGTGGGAAACTTGGTGGTTTAAAGAAACAAGTGCTAGATGATAATCCTCGTGCATTTTATGTGCATTGTTTTGCCCATCAGCTTCAGCTAGTAGTTGTGGTTGTTGAGAATAGGAGTTCTTGTTGTTAGTGATTTCTTTGGCTATACACATATCATTGTGACCACGGTAAGTGCATCTCGTAGAAGAAAATATGACTGATGCAGAAACATCATAACAAGATTGTGCTCCAATCAGAGAGTGGGAGATCACGAAAGGAAGGGGCAAACATTGAGGTACAACTATAGCACGACCTGGTGATGCATGGTGGGGGTGACACTAGAGGACCGTAGTTCATATCTATCAAATGTGGGCTTCAGTGATCCAAGTGCTACATGCTATTTGTTTCAACGAAGGCAAAGCTTCGTGTTTGATGAAACAAATGGTAGTCTTTGAATTCGTATTCATTTTGCACTATATGGTTAAAGATCTTGGACTGACCAATGATTTTACACAATAATTGCAAACAAAAAGGACTAGAACGTGGTTACTGCAATGGATATGATTGTGTATGTGAAAAGGTCATTGCAGCATTTGAAATATAAAAGGGTGGGAACCACTTTTGGAGGCTATAATTGCATTCTTGTTCAGAGAGACATACCGGTGCCAAATATGAATGATAATATTTCAGCAAGGGGTTATCCAAGGAGTTCATGTAAGTCAGTTACTTGCTTCCACTAGTACAAGGTAGAAATATTAAATGAGGTGACTTATAAAACACAGCTGAGGTGAACAATTGATGAAGTGAAATAACAACCCGCTTATTGATTTGCATCTCATGTTTATATCCTAAAGACTTATTCAAAAACTTTAACCATAAGAAGCTAATTGAGCTAGTAAGCATTTACTCCCTCCGTTCCTAAATATAAGACCTTCTAGAGATTTCACTAGGAACTACATACGGATGTATATAGACATATTTTAGATTATAGATTCACTCATTTTGCTCCNNATGTAGTCCATAGTGGAATCTCTAGAAGGTCTTATATTTAGGAACGGAGGGAGTACTCAACACACTTCGATCCAAAATAATGCCAATTTTGAGAGGTCAGTCTGGCATGTACATTGATGTGATGAAGATCTCCTGTCTTTTGTGCTTGTGAGATTCTATCAAGTTCGTTTGTCAAAGCAAGTTAAAACTAAGGAGCATTCATGTTTCCCGTTGGTTTATCAACTCATCAAACTTGTGTTGCTACAACCAGTAGTGGTGAATGGTTAAATGGTATGATGGCATACTATGTTGGGCGAGATATATTTGTCGGGATTGAAGGCTAGAAGATTATAGAACATCTTGTTTGAACTAATACTTAGTGGTAAATAGTTGTCTTATCTTTCGTTTGAACAAGTGCCATATTATGCTAAGATTTATGTTAATATCATATTTTTACATGTTTTAGGTATTTAATGGACTTGAAGAGTAGTCTAAGATAAAACAATGTAAGATTTAACGAGCGGGAATTCAAGGTAGATTTTATATTAAAAAATGTTGTGTAGTATATTTGTCGCCTAATTCCGTAGAACATAAGTACTTTGAAAAATTAATTGGGTTGATTGTCTTGCCTTAATGCCTAGTTGACAAATTAATTTTGTTGATTAACTTATTTTGCTTTGTGACTTTTTTTTTGCTTTCTTAGAAGTGCCCCACATGTAACTTCAAATCTGGATCTGCCACAGATTGGAGTGATAGGGGTGACGCGCCTTGGGCTCGTGCTGGAGATTGCCTTTGTTTCATATAGCTCTGTGTGTCGCACGTGATGAGCATGCTATCATAAAAGTCGTGAGGCTGCTTTGAGTGTTGTTTTTGCCTCTTGGGCTTACTCACACTAAAGGGCCATCCATTAATAACCTTACCTAGGCCATAACAGAGTAGAATCAATCGATCGTGGTTGATGGTCGCATCGCTCGTCTTCGCCTGGGCTACTGCCATCGCACATTTATTTGTCTGTGTGCCGCGTCGCACGACGTGGCCTAGTAACTTCGGCGATGAGGGCAGCGGACGACGAGGTGGATTGGCGGAGCACCGATGGCCGGCCAGACCACAAGAGATGGTGTACGGCAAGGCCTCCGATCAGGCTATGACTCCAGCAAACGACTATCGGGACCGAAAACGGAAGCGTGGAAGTCAAAGTGGCAACTCTCATGACGAGAATCCCACTCTGGGTCCGGCTCCGGCTCTGGCGGATGGTGGCTTGTCCTCGTCACTGTTGGCACCTCAACGAGCACTAGGTCCACTTAGCATATTATTGGGATGATTCATTCTAATTCCAATGAAAATTTTATAATTTGTAGATTCTCATGTGTGCAAAAGGATGAACATAGGAGGTTGGACTTTTATCATAGGTTCGGTTGTGCGACTGGTGTTTAGAGTTATTTGATATTGTATCTCATGTTTTTATTTACTTCTATGATATGAAATATTAGCGTGTGTATTGCACATGACATTTAATCAAATATATGTTACTTATGGTGTTGATAGACTAAAATAAATTTTAGCTTAGAACGTGCCCTGGCTTTGGTAATTCGGTAGCTCTGCCATTGGAGGGTTGATTAATTGTATGAAAAACCTTTCGTGTTTCGGACTAATTAAACATGTTGCAGGATGGTGCCTCTTTTTCGATGGTTACATGCAACATTGCATTAATAAGCATCAGTGTACTAGGCAAAAATCTGATCAATTATTCTCAGCAAGAGATAGTGACCATCTATAGATGCAAATTGGTTTCTATAGTGGCCTTGTATTTAAAACAGAGGGGTATACAAAATGCACAACATGACAAAGATAAAATGCAAGGTGAAATGGCCTAGTAAAACCAAAAGGGATAAAATATTCTTAAAAATAGAAGGAAAAATACATATTTAATTATTTCATCGACATGAGAATTAACTAAATCTCACCAGGCTCCCGCAAGTTGTCTAATTTATGCAGAGATTCGTATGCATATTTTCTTTTTATTCCTTCTTTGTTTGATCCGTTTACATTTTTTATTATTGGCTTTTTACACGCCACGTGCAGCAATTGCACATGTCAAACATAACTACGCAACTTACATGTCAGTCGACCATGCGCAACTGTAGTTACCCATCCATGCAAATTGTGCGGAAATACAGTCGCGCGTTCACGTAATGCACAAACCGATGGTGGACAACTACACTTACAAATAAAATAGCAAAACTATCTTTTTTCCTGAACACAGTACAAACAATGTCGCTCATGTAGATGAGCATACATTCATCTACACATGCACGCCCTACTCTATGAGTAAGTCGCGGCATATGCGTTCGTAGTCGACAGGAACGTCTTCTTTCACTGAACACACATCGCTGAAAGGGCTGGAAGACAGTCATCCTACAAACCGTCCAACCACACAGTTGGTCCGCAGCAAAACCATCCAATAGTGATAAGATTTAGGGCATCTCCAAGGCGGACCCGCAAACCTCCCGCAACCGTCTGGACCGCAGAAGCCATCCAACGCGGTCCTGTATCGTCCGCGGAGCGGTCCAGACGCGATTTCTTCCGCAAACCGGAGACAAACGTGGTGAAGATTTGCGAGAGACCGGACCGCTACTTCGCACGATTCTGACTGTACTGGCCCACCAAAACCCCCATCACTCCCGTGCGCTTCCCGTCTGGTGCCAGCTGCCCGCATTCATGCAGTTGTAGAGCGCGTCGCTCCACATTGAAGGTTGCTCAGGGCGGACGCGACCTCTTACTGCCCCCGCCATTGAAACAGCCCACCGGCTGAGGGTGCCGCTCGCTGCACGCCCGGCTAAACACGCCGCATTGAAATGCATCCATTAAACC
>CBMN010035238.1:0-14612 GCA_000582825.1 Hordeum pubiflorum | reverse complement strand
AGTACCCACCTAATAAGTCTAGGTTCCAGCACAATCAATACAATACAAGCATGACGTAGGGTTTTACCTCTTCGAGAAGGCCCGAACCTGGGTAAACACCATGTGTCTCGTTCGTCCTGTTACCATCAAGCTAAGATTACCAGCTCGGGACCCCCTACCCAAGATCCGTCGGATTTAGCTTCGTCAAATAGCGTTGATGGTGCTTTTATCTAATTAATTAACCAGACATTCCCATGCAACTCAACACCACAAAACACACATGACAAGATACATTGGTTCTAAGGATCAACTATAGTACCCCATATGCGCAGACGCGTCGGCTCCAAAAAAGCCTAGGGTTCTTCTGCCTTCCACTAGCGTTGCCGCCGGCCCTTCTCGTCTCCGATAGCCTTAGGGCCATGGGGGCGTGTGTATCCCGGCCCTTGCCGGCAGGAGGGCTCCGTTTTTAAATGTTTCTTTGTGTTTTGTTAGGGTTTATGTCCTGCTCAGGAAAACGAGACGACGACAGCTTCCTGAAGATGGAATAAGGTTCTCCCCACCTAGCCCTCGTCTCGGTGGTGCGTCTAGCATCATCGGTGGGCATGTGGAGGCGCGTCTCCGGCGGATCTGTTTTTGGTGGATTTGCTTGGATCCGTTCGTCGTCCGTCTACGTTTTTTGTGTCTTCAAATTGGATCCTTTCGATCCACGGTACTCTTCGTCGATGACGGTTGTTGTTTTGGTGCGCTGGTCCTATGGGGCCTTAGCATGACGACTTTCCGACTGTGTACTATAACAATTTTTGCCCGGCTCCGGCACGGGAGCGACGATGACGATGGCCCGCCTTCAGCTCGCTTCAATGTTTGTAGTCGTCGCTAGGTGGTCTAAAGATCTGAATATAATTTATATCTTCTCGTGTTCGTTGTACTGCTATGGTTGAAGATTAGATGAAAAGTTTACCCTGATTTTTTTTTAACCTGCCGTTCATGGTCACAAGAATTAAATTCGGAGGAACAATCAAATGAAATGCAAGTTAAAACACACCACCCAGCATCGTTGCATAGATCAAGTATCCATCAAGCCAACGACAAGAATCTGCACAGCACATTGGCCAGTTTTCTACGATGAGGTTAAAGCACGATTAACAAGCTTATCCTTCCTTCCCACAAAAGGCCATCCCGATCAGCAAACCAGGATCCGACACCAAATCTCGCTGCCCATGGCGCCCGACTGGGAAATAATACTAGTAAAATACAACATCGCTGCTTGCGTGTCCCTAATCCTTTTTAGCACGCACCGTACGCACCAAACAAGTGGCTAAATCAAGCCCAAAACTTTTGACCGCAACGCAAACGTGCAGCAGCCATTTTGTTGTTGTTTTTTTTTTTTTTTGAGGGGATGTTGTTGTTGTTGTTGTGGGCAGTGATGGTGGTTGCGCTGGCGCTCGAGGTCTGAGCAACCAAGGGAGAATTTTGGGGCCATCGTGATGTGGCATCGCCTTGTATTCTCCACGCTCCGTTGGACGCAAGGCACGGCTGGAGCCAGTCCTGTTGTTTGGTCTGCCCGGCTTAACCACTACCCACCAATCGGCCCACTTTGCCCCGCCGAAACGAACAACGCGCGGTTGTTTTTAAGGCCAAAGTTGCTAAACCCACGGCAGCAAAATTCAGAAAAATACTGCGGAAGCACGAGCGCAAGTCTGGTTGCTTGCGACGGAAATGCTACGATGAAAAGCTTGGCGGTTTGGCAGGGTGGTGTTGGGGGTTAGCAATAAGTAGTTGTCTTCACTCACCGTTTACCAACCACCATCGACCCCCCCTCGTCCGGCGGCGTCGAAACCTGCACTACAAAAGGAGGAGAAGGTCGCCACCATTGTGGGCGGACACCGTAACCCAACCCATTTCACCTCCCCTCCACCTGCGCCGAATCTACACCCCACCAACCGAATCCTCCGCTGCAAAGTACGCACAACAAACATGCAGCAGCTCGTGTGAGCGCGGGCGCAGCCGAGCTGACGGTGATCACCACCACCATGGCACCATGCTCGTCGTCGTCGCCGTCGTCGTAGTGTGCTACAACTAGCAGCGACAGCGAAGGCGGGCGTGCAGTGCGGCCACTGTGGATAGCTTTCCGGTGGGGCAAGAGGCCAATACATCGAGTTAGAGGGCGAGGAGGCAGGAATCATTCGGCTGCAAAGTTGCCGGCGCCACCTCGTCGGCACTGTCCCCGATTTCCTGGGCCGCGTGGGGGCCGCGCCGCTGGTCCTGCCCGCGTCTGCGTGATTGGGTCTGGGTGTGCTGCCGCTGCGCCACCACCACCGCATCGGCACCACCACCAGCACCAGCTGCGGCTGCTCCCATCTTTTCAAGAAGAGAGAGAGAGATGCTTCCGCTCCTCCTTATATCCACGCTCCCGGCCTTCACGCTGCTCCTCGTCGCGCGCGCCTCCTACAAGCCCTGCAAGCTCGTGCGGGAGCTCGGCCTCGTCGCGCTGCTGCTGGTGCGGGAGCTTCTCCGGCACTCCGCCTCCGCCGCGGCGGGCAGGAAGGAGCAGGGCGCCAGAATGCCGCCGCCGCCGCCGCCGTCCAGGGCCAAGACGCCGCCGCCCGCATTGGCGGAGGACGACGTGGCGCTCCCGGTGCTCGACCTGCCGGAGCTGGCGCTGGAGCGCGTGCTGGAGGAGCTGTCCCCGGCATCGCTCGCCGCGATGGCGTGCGTCTGCGCGGGGCTCAGGGACCGCTGCTCCATGGACAGCCTGTGGGCGCGCCACGTCCAGCGGAAGTGGGGCCGCGTGCTCGGCGCCGCCGCGCGCAGGGAGTGGGAGGCGGAGCTGACCGCCAGGGCGGCCGCCGCCACCCTCCCGCGCCCGGCCAGGCGGCGGGGCTGGGCGGACTCGCTGGCGTGCGCGTGGCCCTTCTCCTGGATCGGGCGCCGCTGGCTCAAGGAAGACGCCGCCGCCCGTTCCGCGCCCGCGCCGCCGGCGGACACGGTGGCCGCGTGGTACCGCGCGCTCGAGTGCGGCGACTTCTGGTTCCCCGCCCAGGTGTACAACCGCGAGGTAGTTAACAACAGTTACTCCTATTATTCACTACGTATATCCTCCGTGTATACTCTCCGCTCCGTTGAAAATTAAAGTTTGATCCGCCATTAGATTAAGCAGATTAAGCACAGCTCGCTTTGCTGCTCTTTCTTTCCTGTAAAAAGCTCGCTTTGTTTAATGGTGGGATAATCTGTTGTGTTCTGTTTAGCAGGACGGGCATGTCGGCTTCTTGCTCTCGTGCTACGACGCTCACCTCCGCTACGACCGGCGAACCGACACCTTCACCGCCAGGTACCACTCACCGCTCATCACTCCACTTCACCTGTTAATTTGATCCGGCCGGGCCGAGATCGATGGAATTGACTGGTGTAGCTGTTCTGATTTATGACTGCTTCATAAGCTGTTTTGATCAATCGGTGATCGATCGAGATACTATGTATGTGTGATTTAATGCGCGAAGGCGATCGGAGCATGGGATATTTTCGTCTTGCTTTGAATGTGTTGATTGATGATGTGCTGTGAATCCTGATAGGTACCCGCCTCACGGCCGGAAGCCGGCCAAGGAGGAGGAGGGCGTGCAGTGGTGCAGGGTCCGCGCGGTGCCGCTGAGCACGCCGGCGCAGGACCTCCACGCCTCCGGCTGCCTGGAGGACCTCCGCCCCGGCGACCACTTCGAGATCCAGTGGCGGAAGAACAAGGATTTCCCCTACGGTATGGATTCTTGTTCTTGCCGATCACGACCTTGAAGAATCGGCTGCGCCATTGCGAGATTCGATCGGTGTGGCGCTTGGCATTTGGTAACTGATGCTTTCTTGTGATGGATCACAGGCTGGTGGTACGGCGTCGTGGGTCACCTGGAGCCGTGCAACGCCAACGAGCATCTCTGCCGCTGCCATGAAGACGGTAACGACCTGCTTCGTTTGCTCCTCTGATTGTACGTATGTCTTTTTTAGCCATTCTGCAACACGTGCGGGCGGGATAAAACCTCGGGGAAGATAAGAAACATGTGAAATGTATTCGGGAACATCTCGAGCGCAACAAAGATTCGTTATCCCATAGGATCAACTTGCGTGAAACGTCGTGGCTACAGTCTGATCATTGCTCTCTCTCTCCCGTGATCTTGTGCCGTTCGTCCTATCCACAGCCCAGAGCCTGAATGTATCTGGCATCTCGTGCGTTCTTATCCATATCCACAGCGTGTTCCACTTATTCTTCTGTCATTGTGTGTGTGTGTGTGTGTGTGTGTGTGTGTGTGTGTTTACTTATCTGAATTTTGTTGTGTGTGTGTGTGTGCTCTGTCAGATACGATCATGCTGGAGTTCAAGCACTACGCGGCCGGCTCGAGGTGGAGGCAGACCACGGTGAGCCGAAAAGACCACCGGGAGAAAGGGGACGAGACGGACGGCTTCTACGGCGGCATCAGGAAGCTGCAGACCAAAGACGAGATCTCGACGTGGCGGCGATTCTGGCCGGTCGACGTGCTCAGCTGAACCTCAACATATATCTGCCGCTCCGTCGTACACCTCGTTACCGGTGGCCTGGCTGCCGAGCTGCGGCGTTCCTCTGAAGAGTCCGTTCACCTGCTGCCCCTGTTGCCGCCGTTTTGAATGGTTTTGCTTATTGGTAGTAGAAGATTAAGATGGAGCGCGGGATCGCGAAGCTGCAGTGGAGAAGCAACGGACATAGGTCGTGTGAGTGATGATGTATAGCTTTACAAGTCTTCAGCTCGCACCGTGCTGCTGCCGGATCCTTAGGTTTGTAGATTTTCGGAATATTACATGACATAAATCGATGTGCAGTTGTATTTTTCCCGATCATGCTAGTCAAGTACTCGCTCCATAAAAAAATATATGAGCGTTTAAATCACTACTTTAGCGATCTAAACGCTTCTTTACAAATTACAAGTACATACAGGCAGCCGCTGCTTCGGGGCGTGGACAGCAACCGTGCTTCTGGAATAATTGTGCGGACCTGACAATCAAATATTCCCTTCGATCCACATTATTTGTCACATTTTTCGTATAACTTAGGAAGTACCTAATTTCTGGCAAATGGGTACAAATCTGCAAATCTCCGTGTACTACTGACGGATAGAGGCGTGCCTAAGAGCATCTCCAACAGAAGCACTGTCGCACAGCGTGCTAAAAAAATTTTACAGCGCGAAAATAGCCTTTTTGTGCGCGGGAGCGACGAAGTGGTTAACAGAAGCACAAAAAGACGGCGCCCAATCCGACGGCCCCACATGCAGTAGCTCGTCACATGCAGCACGCACAATCCGGCGCATCAAATTTGCGGCCTGGGGTACCGCTTTGTAGCGCGCGTGCTAAAGTTTTTTGTGCGCACTCTATTTTAGCGTCTCTGCTGGAGTGCTGTTTTGTGTCTCCGACGCACAAAAAACACCTTTTTTAGGGCGCGCGGCTTATTTAGCGCCTCTGTTAGAGATGCTCTAACTATGGTCACAACTCACAAGGAATGCGGCGTAGAAGTTTGGAACTTAATTGATCATGCTTTATCTTCCTCTCCAGGTATGAGGCTTCTTTGGGCATGGCGTTTTGGCCTTGGGATCATTTGCTCCTGCGATGACCAGTAAACCAAAAAAAAAATTAAAATTCCGATGTTTTTCATACATGTCCATGTGAGTGTCCAAAGTCTGCTTGACAATTTTTATTTGATTTCGTTTGAAAGATCCAGCAATTGTCGGCGTTTCGATTGATAGCAGAAAGCAATGGGGAATACAAGGTGGGGTGCTGATCCTAGGATCTGGCAGAGTTGTTGGGGCTGACCACAGGTCGGTCAGCTCACCCTGAGGTACATAATCGATATTTCACGGTGGTTCCTTCGGGCTCTCGATGCATCTTGCTCCCGCTAATCTCCATTGCTCCATGCAACTGGTGATCCTGACCATGATGTCTTTGACGCATGGAATCTTCTTGTGGAAAGTGCACAAGTTACGCTCCCGCCAAATTGCCCAGGCGGTGAGAAGTCTCATAGGCCTGACGCCCTTCTTCCATCTTGGGTCGGCTTCCTCTTGTGATTTTAGGGCAATGACCGTGGCTGAATGGTGTTGCCAAGCCGCTTCTGGTTTGAGTGGAGGGCAGCCCTCCCATTGGCTACTTGATTCCAGACCTCCTGCACCATTGGGCAAGTCCAGAAGAGATGCGTGCTCGTTTCCAAGCTGCGCACACATAGCTGGCAGAAATACTCGTTCGACCATCCTCGCCGCTGCAATCCGTCATTGCACCACAGCCTGTCTTGGAGCATTAGCCAGACCAACATCTTCATGTTTTCCTGGCGCCCATGCCTTCCATATCAGTTGGTCAAAGCTTGACGAAACTCTTCCCTGGAACTGCAAAGTGTATGCCGAACTTGCAGAATATTGCCCTGAGCTTTCCCTGCACCACGTGATTTCGTCCGGCGTGCCCTCTTACAGTTGGTTCCCTGCCCCTCCCAGCAATCTGTGCAAAGCTAGGAATTCCTGCACGAGGTGGTGGTTGTTGCCGTGCGCCAAGTCCCTGATCCAGTTGTCGTTGTTGAGAGCATCTTGAATTGTCCGCTGCTTTCTTCTTGAGTATTTGTAGAGTGCTGGGAATTGTTGTGCCAGTGTGCCATTGCCCTTCCAGGTGGAGTGCCAGAAAGAGGCCGAGCGCCAATCGTCGATCGCAATCTTCATCGCTGTGGTGAATAGGGCCCGATCCTTTTCATTGCACAGGGCCTCTGTGCCCACCCAAGGACGTTCCGGGTGGCGCCAAGGTATCCAAAGCCATCGAAGCCGGAGAGCCCTTACGAACTTGTGGAGATCATGGATTCCTAGTCCCCCAAGAGCAGTAGGCGAGCAGACCGTGTTCCAGTTTACCTTCCTGGTTGCGCCCGAATGCTCCTCGTCGTTGTATGGCACAATCATGGCCAGGATCATCAGTTGCATGGAGCAATGGAGATTAGCGGGAGCAAGATGCATTGAGAGCCCCTTCGGGGAACCACCGTGAAATCTCGATTGCTCCATTGCTCCATTGCTCCATTCCATGTCTGGTCTTTGAGAAGTTTGGCATGTCCTGGCGAGCACACCGTGTCTCCATTGCTCCATTGTTCCAGTTTACCTTGCAGGCTCCGCATCTGAAGTTAAATGACCGAGAAATGCCAAACATTTGGTATTCAACTTGTGTATTTTTGCACAGATCAAAATGTTTGGGATCTACTTGACGGCCACCGCTTATAAGGCTCAATTCCTTGGGATGACCTTTTCTCCCATGGACCACATGGCGTGGAAAGTTTAGGCCCCCTCCGAAAGTTTTTTTTGCATGGCTTGCTTTGCAAGATCAGATTTGGACCGTTGATCGATTGGAGCGGCGGGGATGGGCAAATTTTGGTCTTTGTCCTATGTGTATGTGGGCGCGGGAATCTGGGGCACACATCTTCTTTCGACATGACTTCACCCTCAGACGTTGTTATTTGGTCTTTGAGAAGTTTGGCATGTCCCATGTGGACACTTATATTTGACTCACCGACGGAACTGTCGAGGAATGGTGGGACAAGATAACCGACTCGCAAACCCCGAATTGACGTGCCATGACATCCCTCACAATGCTCGTCTCATGGACTATCTCGAACGAGAGGAACTCTCACATATTCCGACACAAAAGTGTGTTGCTGCCAATTTTATTGTGCATGCTCCACGATGAGGCCAAGCTTTGGGTTACTGCGGGTGCAAAGAAACAAGGGGTTATCGTGTTGTGTGAGTAATTGTCATGTCGTGACTGTGGGTGTCTTGTAAAACTCTATTACCCTCTTATTTAATTGATGACGCAAATCTTATGCCTCCATTTCAGAAAAAAAATGCTTGATATTTCCACCTATTTTTTTCATAAAACATTTGGATATGTTTGTACATGTCTCGATTTCTTTTTTACATTTGCAAAAACACTTTCTCCGTGCGGGAGCAAATGTTCCCTCGAGCCAAACGAGATATCCGCTTCTACAAGTTTTTATCTTCTACGGTAATCAGGTACCCATATTATATGCATGTACATTTTGAGAATATGTCCCATCAAGCCTCATGACATTGAATAATCAACTCAACGGTAGATGAGTTGGTTGGTGAAGGTGATGCAGTAGTGAATATACACTTACTGCACTTACATTCCTTGCGCTACACTAGTCCATATTTAGCTGGTGTTTCATTTTCGCAAACAAATACCAAGGAGCTGTTTGGTTCTACACTTAGCAATGTCACACTTTGCTACATAATGTTGCCACACTTGCCTAAGGTTAGTTTCTCAAAATGAGAGCCACAAGTTGACAAGCCTAAGGGAATTTTGCCACAATTTTTGAATGTATGTGATGTGGGACCTTACTGTGGCTTACCAAATGTGTGGCATGAACCAAACGCCCACCTAAGTTGGTCAAACTTGCCTAACCTTAAGTGTGACAACTTTTGGCAAACTTAGTCACAAACCAAACAGCCCCCAAGTCTCTCACCGCAATAATGAAAATTGGAAACAACGGTCAAAGTAATTTGCATGAAAAATAGTACGGTGAGGGTAGAGTAGAGGAGGGGAATGTGATGCATATGAGCCGCACATAGTACCGCGATCATGTTCATTGACTTGAGCGTGTGGGGCGTGTTTTGGTAGCTTGCGTTGTTTTCCACAAGCACATGCTCGACTAGACTGGTTGGATCAAGCATCCAAGAGACACAAAGATCGTTTACTTGCATGTAGCAGCGCATCTCGATATTGGGTCATTTGGTCTTCCATTGCTTGTATTAACACCTCATTGGGTCATTTGGTCTTCCATTGCTGGATAAAATCCCTAATGCATAAACCTAGGGGTGCGAGTGCAAGTGGCAACCCTTTTTATTTTGTGAAACTCATCAATTAGTTCAAAACTGATTCATCACTTGCCTAGAATTAACACTACATCCGTACCATGGTATTCTTCCCTAGCCGCCTCGCTTTAATTCCTACCTCCACCACGCAATTTCTCCTATAAACCTCTCTAGGCTACCCGCTCACCTGGAGGCATCGCTCGCGCGCACCACTTTTAACCACCCGATCGAGCTGCACAGTGAATTTTTGCCTGCTGGCGGCTGGTCAACCGTCCGTTTTTTCCTACTTTCGCGACTGCTCTAGGAGAGGATGATAGGTGGGGCTCGTTAACCGTGGGGTCGCGGGATCACTGTGAGTTTTCTTCAGCATTTGGTACGCAAAGTCTGAGTCCCGTGCTCGCCAATCGCGATCTGGGTAAAAGGAAGACCCACGAGCCAATCCCGCAGCCGCCTCCCCCGCTTCCTTCGCAATCCCACAGCCGCCTCCCGTGCTCCCTCCGTACCTCACCCCGTGAGTTCTCCCTGCCGCCGTGGACTATCGCACCCTCGCCAAGTCGCCATCGACCTCCCCGGCGTCGAGGTGCAGCAGCGGGGGCGCTAGTTCTCGATCCAGCCGGGTCAGGCGCAGGTCGTTGGCATCACGCGCCGCGCACCATAACTCTGGATCGGGCACAGATCTTCTCGCCGCCACCTCTCCTCCTCCTTCTCCTCCTCCCCTCTCTCTCCCATTCCGCCACCGTTGCAAGGGGCTAGGGAGATAGGCGATGAGGATTGGTCGCGGTGGGCTTGAGCTGATGAGTAGCAGGGGCTGGGTCAAGGTAGGTGTTGATGGCCTGACGGGCGTGGCGACGTCTGGAAGGGCAGCAGCGGCCTGTGGGGCGTCGGCTAGAATGGAAGCGACCTCCATGTGGAGAAGGGCCCAACAGGCTCGTGAAGATGGGAGAGGCTGGGGGTGCTCGTCGATTGGGCAAATGGCGGCCTGCTTCGTCTTCTGCTGTGCATTTGTTCCAAGGTGAGCCTCTCTCTTTTACCCATGCTTTTGACCTGCTCGATAAAATGCCTACGTGAGTGCAAGCTATTTTCTGCCTTGGGTTAGGTCCTTTTGGTTTCTTGACAAATATGTTAATTTCTACTGAGTGAAAAAAACTGGCGGTGAAGAGAGAGGAAATGCTTAATATGTTTATGCAGCATGAGATTTCCAAACTTGTTAGCCAATTTTAGTAGTCTCTGCTCCAATAACTGATGTTGGATAGATCATACTAATGTATTGATTTTGCCCTAGGCTTGTGTAAGTACAAAATAAGCAGCAGAATTGAAAACATCATTGTGTGTGTTGCATGTATGTGATGGTTTTCTTGCCATCATGATTAACTTCTATTATTAAGTGGCTCAGATGTTTGATGAAATGGCCATATGAGGTTAGCAAGTGAGTATACATGCAATTCTTGAGTATTCTCTGTTATAAATATAGGTTGTATTTCTTATAGTGAACATCTTTATGGTAGATTGTGTAGGATCGATGAAACTTGAAAGAGGTTGTGGTATTTCCAGCAGGTTGGGTGGAGAAATCGTGACAGGGTTCAAGTGAAGTAGGAAGAAACACCATGACCTACGAGTTAATGGTTTTTGGGGTATGAACAATTTAATGTGTGATCTCCATTCATAGTTTAGTGTACCTAGCTGTTGTCTTTGCATGTTGGATAATGTTTTTGGTGCCAGTAGGCCTTTTCCCTTCCCCAGCTAAATATCATGAGGCCACCTGTATGTTGGAATGCTACAGCTGCCACCCATGGCTCATTTCAAGTAGGGATTTCATAATTAGTTTTCCTATTGGAGGTGGGATTTCTATTACCGTTCCTACATCATGAATGTTCTGTTTGTATCAATCATGGCCATGGTGTTGATGTATGTTTGGAAGAAAATATATTCCATCTTCCTATTTTAATAAAACTAGAACCATCCATATAATAGTCACTTGTGCCACAACAGTTTAGGTTCACACGGTGTCAAATTTCTAGCCACAGATATTTCATAAGTATCCACATCACTATGCTATGCACCAAACTGAATACAATTTGATATGGTGCTACCAGCATGTTCCTTGCAATAAGTTCTACTTCTGCTAATATGTTGCTGCAAACAATGTTGTATATTTAACAAAATTGCCTAGATGATGATATGATCTTTGATAGTGATGGATGATACACCAAGGATTACGATGGTGTATATAGATCATCCAATCAGTACATGTGTTCCTCCACTATGGTTAATACACGCTTCCACTCCCATCGAGGAATGACTGATGCCAAGGTGAGCTTCACCCAATCATTCTCCCCCTTCGCTTCTGATGACCCGATCTCACTCACTCTCTCCTTGTGCCCATTTGACAACCTGCTTCTATATACTTCTAAGGTGACACCGCTTGAATAGATCGATTTGGGCACAAAGCCGTGAATCCATCACCCTTTCCTACAGTCCCCCTTTTTATATTGGTTGGTGTAATATTAAATCGTCTGCAGTCATTTTGTTTAACTACAATCTGATACAAAAGAGTTTATTATAAGTTCTCGTAGTTCATCCATTATATGTTTGATTTTAGAAAAAAAATGGATAGAAATACAAGAGAAGAATTAATGACTTGGCTTGAAAATCGTATGAGGTGTAGAGTATATTTGCAAACATGTAAAAACGAAAAAGTGTGAATGATAGTAAGCGTTCTTCAGTATATGTATGGTGATACATGTCAGAATAATAAAGCTACTTAAATACGATAATGTAGTATGAAGATCTCCCACAATTCAGAACTAGGCGTCGCTGTGCTACTTACCATATTTTCCTTGACATACATGATTGAATTGAAATACATAATTGCAAATGACTTGTATCTTTAAATGAAGGGCAACATACGAACATGCAGTGATATATTTTTTACTCAAATTGCTTCACTTATCAGTTTTTTTCATGGTATAGTCCTTCTGCATGCCATACTTTTATTTGAACTGTTGAAAAGCCCACTTTTATCACCAGAGTGTACCTCTAGTAAGAATGGTTTGCATTCTTTACAATATGTTTTCAGTCTGACCTACCTTTTGCTCATCAGATTTCAGTATTTTGGGGTCATTGTCCCCTTAGTTTTAGTTTAGAACAAGTACAATCTACCGGGAAGGCTTACTGGACAAGTTGTTGATTTCTTAGTTAACCTACCTTTTTTCATGGTATACCAGGAAGGCTTAAGGCAAACTTTATAGCAGCTAGCTGGGAAGTAGTTTGTGTTTTTTAAGCTTATGTAGGATATTTGTCCTTTTTTTTGAAGTGAGATATTTGTATTTATCACTTCTATAGGGTGAAAATGCATCTTTATCATCACTGATGGTGTTAAATGGTGAACCAGATGAATATGATTAACAAATTAGGCGAGTGATAGCGCACTGCATCTTCTGTGGTGAGTTCGTCCCGTCATCTTTTAGTTCCATTACGTTCATCGCTTGGTTCTGTCCCTGCTTTGCTTACCGCTTTTGCATGGTTCTTCATGGCTGTGGATGGAGGAGGACGTTAGTTCGAGGGTTCTCTGTTTGATATATTTACTGATTGGCCTAATTAGGCATGCATCAACACTTTGCATTGACAAACACTTGCAGCATGACTATGTTTTTTTCCTCTGGATATTTTTATTTATGTGACAAATACTTTGTTTAGAGATACACTAATTCAGAATATTCATATATAATCTATTCTTTGCATTTGCACTTTTGCACAACTGTGGTTCTCAAGTAGTCTGTTTCTATCATGATTCATCAATGAAGCCTGAGAAAGTAGTCTATTTCTATCATGTGGCAAAAGAATCAATCGAAGGGTACCTCCCTTCTCTCGATGACCACAAGGTTCATGCCTTTTGTTGATTGATTTGGCTGACTCAAAATGATACTTCATTTTCTTTATTGTATTGATCGACTTTGTCAAGTCATTTTTGCTTATTTAGCATTGCCGATTTTATATACTTGTCTGAATTTAATTTTGACAAGAAGTGCTATGGTCAATACGTCCATAGAGAGTTTCTTTTATCTGTTACAATGATAACAACATAGGTCAATCATCAGCTTTTATCTGTTGCTGCATGTTTTTAATTGATGCAATGGACAATTGTTTGTTGTGTTTTACACTGTAGCTCTGTGCATGTCTGTATATATAGTGCATGTCTGTATATATATTTGTAGGCTACTCTATAATGTAATTAGTCCACTTGGTTATTACCACATAACTCTCAGTTCTAATTGGGCTCTTGAATCATTTGATGCTGTGCATAAGCAATTTGTCCAGTTTGTTAACATTGTGTTATATTTCTCCTTTTATTATTGTAGTAGTCTTTTCTGTACCAACGTTCCGAAATTACACTGCTCCTCATTTTTACAGCGCCATGCAACAATAAAAAACTTGGCAATGGATAGCCTATAGTCTACAACTATAATTCTGTGTGCACTTTGGAGCTATTGGATGTCTGAGTGTGTATTTACTAATGCAAATATTCGCAGGCATAGGATCGGCAGGTGCCGAATTCTCATGTTGTTACAGTTCTAAGATGTGGATGGTTCATAAATTGCTTGATTGCTTCTGAGGTGAGCTAAATTATGTTCTCTTTCAGCCTTCAGAGCAGATCCAGTTCCTCTCATATCTGAATGAGCCGAGGGAAAATTTCCTTCATGTTGCACTACCAATGCATTTGATTTGCAGAAAAAGAAGATTTAGACACCGCGGTTTAAGGCCTAGGATATGAAAACCTCATTTTGAACCATTTGCATTGCTCAACTGCATCTCATTTTCTTTTGTGTATGTTACCAGTATATATTTTTAGCTTGCACATGGGTCAACCTTGAATGCCCAGTTTCGGAAGTTTACCCTAGGCCTAGGGTATGGAGCGAGTGTTGATTAACAAGTTCACAAATAAATTAGCAATAACTGACATGACGTCGAATTGTCCATGACATGTCTAGAGTTTCGGAATTTTATTTCAGCCTTGAATGATTTTTTATATCTCATTTTCTTTTGTGTATATATGCAGTATGCGTAGATCTTATTATTTCACATCTTCTTAAGATGAAGACACATCCAAGGAAAGGTTCTGATGTAATGAAGTGCATTTATTTATGATAGTTCTTCCAACCTGATATGATCAAAATAATTTGGGGCTTTCTTACTTTTTACATTGTTATGTTTCACGTTGTTGTCCAACTGGATGTGCCTTATTGTCCACATTTTCTTGTGTATCCTTATATCCCTCACTTTTCACTAAGATCCGTAAATGTGATTGATGAACAAGGTTACAAAAATAGTAGCTTGACATTTGTCAAGTTGTTGAACCATGCAATTTATGCTATGAACAGGTTTTAAAAAATAGTCTTGGTGAAAAGTATTGTCCTATAAATAGCTTTATGCCATTTTTTAGCTTTTACTGATGTTTATTATGTTAGCTTTTATTAAAAAAAATAGTTGACTCCACCTTCTACTCATTCATTTTGTATGCTTAGGTTAGAATCCCAACAAAGGTGCTTTTGAATGCTATGATGCGGCAGCTTCAGCTTCTAAATGTAGTTTACTCAACCCACAAAGCAAGAACGGTTGGCCTTGATGCAACTGTTGAGCTCTATCCATGTGGTCACCCACATCACTCGGCTTTAGACATGAGTTCAACGATATGCAAGACATTTTGGCTTTCACTAACAATAGCCCACCAAACACTGTAAGATCGTGGATGTCGCCTAGAGGGGGGGGGGTGAATAG